>CABFWO010000878.1:197108-213172 GCA_902155825.1 Timema genevievae
GGGGGGGGGGGGAGAAGTTGAGCGTATCACCGTGCCACCCAATTCAATTCTTGTTGACCACTCGGTCGTTGTGACGTGGTCTGTTGTGAGTTGATCGGGAAAACCGTCTTGTTAAATAGGGTAAGTCTATGCAATGAACTTTGGTGACGGGGATTTGTAGATATGTTGTACCGCAGCAAAGGTACAACTTAACAACGTTGTCTACTTGGAGATTTCATGGCAGTTTTGTGATGCGGGGGGGAAATGAGCAGTTCACCCTGTGAGGACTCTTGTTTATCTACTGATAACACTTTCCCTCTTCCTATAACGAGTTTACACACTCATTATACTATTTGCTCCTTGAAAACGTTAATTTGCTTTTTAAAAATACCTTTTCTTTGTTTCCTATTATAGATAAATATTTGTTACCATGAACATTTTTAATCTACATCCTGACGGAAGATATTTTCCTGACCAGTAAAAATAGCCTAAGTTGTAGAGGATTTATAAAAAGGACGTTTACAACAACAAAAAACTACTTCAAGAAATAAACAATAACTGGGCGACTCTGTAGGACTACTTTTAGAATTATTTAAGAATGTATTATTTTTGTTTTAACGCTATATCTTTAAAACTTGTTGAATAAAATGCAAACTCACAAAGAGTCCTATATAGGGTCATAAAATGACGTATTTTGGAGGCACTGCTCTAGGGTTATACCTAGTCGTAAATATGAGATATAGATTTAATATTTTTTCTCCAATAAAAGAAAGGACTATTAAATGATGCTATGAGTTAAAAATGTATTTTATTAATTATTTTTTTCTTAAAAAATCGTCAAATGGGGTATTTTCAGCATAATTTTACTAAAAAAAATATAACTGGAAACATGGATATAAATATATAAAAACATAGATTACCAAATTCTGAACAAAGTGGTGTATTAATATTATATAGTCACCGCTAAAAATCTGCCTAAATTCACCTACAACGAAAGACATTTTCTTGTAATTTTGAATCCGTCTGGTGGCGCGCTCTTGCAGCTCCGATTCCTAACCGGCCGCGTGGATTTTAGAGTGGCGGGAAGGAGACCCAGCAAGAGGTGGTAAGGAGAGAGAGGGGAAACAAACGTCTTGCAGTTAGTGATGGGCACAATCGAGTAATTCTAAGAGTCTAGTAATTACTCGATTCTATTTAAAAAGAATCGAGTAATCGAGTAAAATTACTCGAGTAATTTTTAGCAAATCATCTACTCGAATCGTCCCATGGCAATCGGTTGGACAACATTACTCGGGAAAACAAGTCCATAATCTCTTCCTGTAGAAGGCACTCGACACTGACCTCCACCCCCTTATTTTCATGTTTCACTTTACATCTACAGTCGATATGAAAGTATGCGTTTTAAGAAAGGTCTCACAAAGAAAAATTGTTTTGTCCTCTTTTTAATAAAATAAGCTTTTCTTTAAACGTTCATGTTAAAGAAATTGATAATAATTGTACCTTTTTAAAAGTGAAAATAATTGGTTTTTTTTGTTTTGTATCTTCCTCTAATTAGTTTCAATTTATAAAAAATCATATTTTACTAAGGAGAAATTAAAATAATCAAGAAAGACAATATCTAGTTTCGTCAATGCGATTGTGAAAATAAGACTGCCAAGGTGCCGAGTAAAAAGAATCGAGTAACTTACATCGAGTACTTTTGAAAATAATCGGAAATGTGATACGCTTAGTTAGCATGCTTTTCGATTGTGTACTTTACATCTGCGAGTATTTTGTATTGAAAATGCATGTGCAACGTTTAAACCATAAAGGGTAATTATTTCGTGGCAGCGGAAACTGTTGATGAAAACTGAGCTCTAAGGGAATATACCTTTTAAATGGAAATAGCATGGTAAACAGTACACCCAATAAGGTCGATTCTTACTTATCTGGTAAGAAAAGAGAAAATAAAAGAATAATACGGTCTGAGTAAAGTTACTCGAGTAATCCCGGAAGAATCGAGTACTCCCGATTACACAACACAATCGAGTTACTCGATTATTTTTACTCGATTGAGCCTATCACTAGTCTTGCTGGATATAGTTGTTTCGAAGCGACCGGCAGGTTGTGCCAGTCCCCGCTATTTTTAATTCTACCTGTAATTTTCCTGGCTGTTTTTTCTTCCAGAAAACACTGGTGCACAACATTCATTGGTTATTTCCTCCCAAAAATATCATCATACAAATATGAACGGCTTTTTGCGATTTGCCAACAATTTACTATTTGTGACTTAAGATTCTTTTTGCACACTCAGATTAAAGGAATGTTCTTAGACTTCTGGTTTAGATCCCGGCCCCGTCAGAATAGGTATTTGATAACTGATCTGAATATTTGAACCATGACACTGGACGGTGGTTAAAGAATCGGTCTTATCGGAGTGCTTTGGTTTAGTCCCACATCTTCATTCAGGCACAACTCCAATTTCATTTCAGCCTTCAGCCACTCCCGTCGCCACCTTATGATTATTAGGATTATTACCTTCCTAACTATCTTTCTTTTAGCACCACTTTTTACTAAATTTTTATTAAATTTTCATAAAATCACAAACTGATCCAATAACGATCCTCCTCCCTCCTTTGACTTTGACTTTATTCTGGCGCAGGAATATTTTTGCAGAATGCAATGCCGGTATGTCTACTGTATTCAGTACAATAATAAGAAATTCTCAGGGTTTTTATTGATATGTAAAAAAATATCATAGACAGGAAAGTGTTTTTTTCCCATGTCAATGTACCCTATTTATCGGTTTCCCATTTGGTAAAATATTGGGAAGGACGCATCCCAGAATCCCCATAAGCCGTGACACTGGTGCCACACCTCAACTCTCATAAATGCAGCTTAGAGTTTCACTGTACGTATTTGTTTTATACCCTGGCATCATTCACCCATTCAGACCTTGTTGATGACGGCGAGAAGTGTGTGAAGATTACATTTACTTACTTACGGCAGAACGCCAATGCGGCAAAAGTACATAAATTAGAGAGGTGGGCTGCAAACCATTTTACACTACTCTATTTAAATTTACATTTTACCTAATGCAGTACTAGATCATGGGTCTCTTACATTGAGCCTGGTTAAAATGCTATTTTAGCCATTGGATGGATATAAAACAACAACAATATTAAGCCCGGGAATTTTGTTTAAGGTTGTTCAGTTGGTCGGAAAAAATTATATTGTTGAATGTTGTTTTATATTTCTACTATTCCACATTGAATGGTTTCCTGATGAAATCCCAAAATAAACATCAAAATATTTTTTCATTTTTTTTGTTGGAATATGATGATTTTAATTATAAATTAGCAGACCATAACACTCAAAAAGTATTTATGGTCCGATGTTTTATTTCAGACTAAAATTATCTTTGCCAACACAAGAATGAATTTGAAATGAATTTGTCGTTCACGTACATTAAAAGTGTGTATTTTTGGCAATTTTATCTTGAAAATTAACAAAACTCATCGTAAGGGGCTCCGGAAGATATTTGAAATTGTGTGTGTTTGTGGGAGGTGTAAGAGTCCAGAGGTCCTAGCAGAGTAAAATTTTAGACCGTGTATGTCTTTTGACGCTACATTTTTTTATATCTTTCTTTGTCATTATGTGTAGTAACAACATAGTAGGAACTTGTGGGGAAGAACGTGGTAGCATTTTTCGGTCAACAATTAAAAATGATAATAGGCCCCGTATATATTTTTATTTTATAGGTAATAATACTATCCAGTGGTATTTGTGTAGTGAGAGTAATTAGTAAAAAATAAAGGTGTTGATAAAGTCCTAGCTCTCAAGCCAAAAGGGGAATCGGAAGCCCTCCTTCGAAAATTTTCCGAAACTTGGATGCACTCAAAAGCTATTTAGAGTGGTCCACACTTGGAATAATTTGTGAAAATTATACTCCTCTAGAAGTTATTTGGAGTGGTTCTCACCCAGAAGATTTTTTTAAAATTTGGAATTTTCTAAAAGCCACTTAAAGTGTTCCTCACCTGGAAGTCTTTTGCAAAATTATTACCTGTAGATGCTATTAAAGGTTATTTTCCCCTAACAAATATTTGAAAATTAGATGCTTATTAACGTTTTAGAGTGGTTATTTATTGGCAAATTTAATTTGATGCCTCTAGAGGATATTTAGAGTTTTTAAAATTGTGTTCAGTGCACACAACCAAATAAATATATCTTACATTTATGTAGGTGCTACGGGTCTTACAGAATGCCAGTGTTATCCGCAACTTACAATAAGAATATTGTAAGTGGAGTGCCTAAAACACTTGGGAGATTAAACATTGGCTCTAAATTCTGGTGTTCTTTCATTTTGAAATATATTATCCAGGGTAAATGCTGATTAAAATGTTAAGCCCAGCTGATCTCTGCCGATAAAATATATTTATTTTACGTACTTTCAAACAGCACAACAGCACTGATAAGGCCTACACTTTAAAATTATTTTACTTCCCCAGGTTTTCCAGACCAAAGGATATTTACTTTACCAGTATTTTATAATAAAAGCTTTTGTCCTACATACAAAATCTCATTGTTTTCATTGCCTTCTAATAAATTCTTGGCACAAAGATCATCAAGCAATAACACTAATTGGGGATAAAACTAATAGTTTATACTTGGTACTGCTCTCTACCTCATATTTCACTAATTATTAAAAAAATAAATTCAATGACATTTTACAATTTATATGACACGCAATAAATTCACTTTACGGGTTTTACGGGTTTTCTCTGTTTTCCCCAAATAAACCAAAACATATAGACATCCTGCAATAGTAACACTAGCAAGACTAGCTAGTTTACATTAATACTACTCACTCTGAATAAGGCCAATACTCATAGACATCTTGCAATATTAAAGATTACACAACTTACTATGTCTAATATATGTGCTTTACTCATTGTATCTTCTGGCTTAGCACGGGTTCCATGACCAACCTGTTCACACCGAAGTTTATGATGAAAAGAAGACAGTCAAGCAATGAATGATTGTTAAACAAGATATTTCAATAGGGGGATCCATAAATGCGCTGATTGGCCCTGCCATACGACAAACGGGCCACTCAAAAGCTTAGTGGTCAACTCACCAGGTGTCCGGCCTACGTGATTTGTTGTCGTGCCAAGTTTTAACTGCCGACTCTCCAGATGTACAATGTATGTGACTTGTTGGATGTACCAAGATCGGCCAACTCACCAGGTATCCGGCCTACGAGACTTGAACAGGTGCCAAGTTTTAAATGCAACTAACCAGATGTCCGGCCTGCGTGATTTGGGCTCGTGCCAAGTTTGGCATCTGCTAACAAGAGTCATGCTGTTAGCACGTGTTCTCAATGTGGCGTTGTATTTTTAATATGAAAATCTCCCACCTCTTTATCCATAAACTAGACCTATATAATGATAGCACTCAGCTAGCATAGTTGACTATTACATCCGACACTTCCACGAGAATTCCTGTTCTGGACTTGGACATAATCAGCTAGCATGGTGGACTATTATATCCGACACAACCACGAGAGGTCCTGGTCTGGACTTGGACATAATCACTCCAGGATGGCAATATATAAACTTTATATATTTTATTGATTATTTAAAATTTAAACGACCTTTAATGGGTTTGAGTAATTGAACACTTAGATTAATTATGTGATTGAAATTGTTCAGTGTAGGCGTCTGTAATTTCTCACTGGAAGATTTATTTTTTAAAGTAAATTTGTTCTATGGAACACAGTGTTTCCTTTTGCCGCTTGGGTGCTAGTCTCTTTGTAATTTTTAGAGAAGTTAATAGGTAGCCAATTTTTTTTTATTCTTTTTCTAGCTTGCAATATTTAGTTTAAATATAAACTCTTATTGCACTTGTGGTTACCAATATTTGTTTGAACTTTAAAATTCGATAATGTTTCTTTTATAGGTAATATTTTGTAGACGTATTTTCTTTGAAGAAGTGATTAAATTAATTCATTTTTGTTGGTTTATAAGTTATAACTTTAACATTTACTGATTCGTTTAGTGAGAAACTACAAGTATTCTATTGTAATATTGCTTTGTTTTTTATTAACATGTTAAATATTAACGTGCCAGAATCTTCTCGATTACTTCAAAGGTGGTGGAAGTAATAGTCCCACAGAAGTTTGAGTTATGTAAGGATGTCAAACATTTGTGTAATATATAAATATCAGAATTGATAAATAAACTTAAATTTAATCTTAAAATTTAAATTTGTTTATTCTGAATTCACAATTGTGATTCAGGCGGGTTGTTAACCGTAAAAGAGGCTCTTTAATCTTTTTATTAATATATTATTGATTTTTGATTGTTATTGGGTCTCTTCTAGACTAATTCATATAAATGAATAATTTACTTTGCGATAGTGAAATATACTCTCAAATGTACTGCGCAAGTGCAGTATCTGTCATATTTATATGTTTTTCAACACTATTCAGTTTGCCTTGTGATGCCATATATATTTTGTTCACCTCTGTTTTACCTTGAATAAATAATTCAAATTTTTCTTAAACTTGCAAATTTTCCTATTTTTTTGTTATAATAAATTCCTTAGATTCCGTACACCCTTTTCCTAGCTATTGTTGCCTCTAGCTATTAGACGTGGAGGTGGAGAACGGTACAGTCTATGACATGATGTTAAGACTTCTGAGAAATAAGAAAATTATTTTAAAAAGTTGTGGTGCAACCTTATTTGTGTGATGGGGGGGAAGGAGAGATATCAAGATTTATTTATTTTAGGAATTTTTCTCCCTCCCAGTTAATGCTTAAAAATTAGATGCCCTAGAATATTTGTCAAACATAAAGTTACGTTACGGCAACTGTAATCCTTTCTGACGAGACAGCATATCTGACCAGGAATTCTCTCACTGATATCCCCTTACTTGATACATTCCTTTAATAAAGTACGTACATATGAAGGTTGCTTGAAAATTAGTGACATATCATTTAAATTATTTTTCCATAAGGAAGCGATAAAAACAATAGGTTAACAAAAACCCACAAAATACGAAATATCTTTGAAAATATGAAGAATTTAGTAAACTATGTATTATGTCGTACTTACTCTTTTATTTGAATACTAATTGTTGTGGTTGCGTATAACCCGAACGGGTAGTAAGACGTGGTGCTAATAATAATTGTTGTGGTGTGCTATCAAGTATCTTGTGTGAACTATATTTTTTATATTACTTTTATTTATACTTATACTAGGAGGAATAATTATATGCTTGATATAAACCCTTTTCACACAATGAATTTTGCACCTAGTGCAAATTATTAATGATATTAGATTTAAATGTACAAATATTGCAAACATAACTAATTTATAGTAACCAAACTATGTCTAAATGATAAAATACAAAATATCTTCGATCCTGAATTTAACTCATTATTAATGGATTAACATAGAAACAATACATTTTTGGCACAGTTTAATATTAAAGACTTATTCCTATTTCATGTTAAACATTAATACATGGATTATGCACACAAAAAAAAAGTATTATTTACATTTAATCATATTTACGGGTGCTGAAGAAAATTATCACTTCTGTGGTTGTCTTTTAAATAGCTATTATTCAATTCAAATAGAATAAGATATTCAATACAAGAATAACTTCGTCTTGTCTTGATATCTAGTTTAGTTTTTTGCTGAAGAATTGTATTACTTTCGATAAGAATCGTCCATCTTTGGAAGTAGTATTTTTATTCTCTGTTCTCGAACATTTGGACTATTTCAGTGTATATTTCACCGTCAATAAATACATTCACTATACTACAATGTCCTTAGTGAAACACAACACATTTTTTATTGGATACAGCTATCTTAATTGTTACCATAATTAAAATTAATTGAAGAGGATAGGTTAAAAAATAATCATAAAACACAAACATGAATTAACTAAACCCTAAACATAGAATTAGAGCTCAACTTTACATGTGATTTACATTTTTTGTTAATTAGCTTATAAAACATGTTCATAATAATCGTCATTTAACAAGTTTTTGAGTCTTTTTTTGCAACAGTCTAATGTTTTATGGATAATATATTTTAATATATGTCGGAACCTTTAGTAAAGGAAGTACAGGTTCGTCATTAAAGGCAAATATACATTCCTTTTGTTGGTAGATCAATCCTTAAAGCCCATGCACTCGGGAGGATTTTTCTTAATAGTCATTTAAATACGAGAGAACTTACTAAAGCCTATATCTTAATACACAACACAATAAAATTAAATATATTTAATCAAAGTCATTTCATAAAATGTTTCTTATGTCCACAATTAAACCACATACTGACAAACAAAAAATTCATTTCTTCCTAAATGGGCTTTGCTTATATTAAATAGTCAAGTAGTCATGTAATATGGAAATACAATTTACAAATGTATATTGTATATTGTATTGCCTTTAAAAATATAATGTAAATATTCTATGTAGCATTTTTAGTAAGGCCTTGTTAAAAGATTATATTTTAAGACTATGAATAATTAATATTACCTTACATTTTTTTTGTTTAATTAAATCAAATGTCATGTTTTGATAGATATTAAATTAATAGGAAACTCCGTTGTAGTGCTGAAAATGGGGAGTTCTAAGATGCAGATTTTATTTTTTTTAATGTTTAGTGCAAACCAAAAGTTAGTTTAAAACAAACATAATTTAATGTAATTTATGTAAAAAATAAAATATCAAGTAAATTGCAGTGGTATTCAAATTTTTAGTATGGAAACCCCCAGATATAATTTTTCTCCAACTTTGCACCCCCAAATTTGTTGGTGCATAATGCAAGTTATACATTTTCTATAATCTAAATCTAAAATAAGCTACAAACAAAATAATCAGAAATATATACATGTATTTAAAATAATTTACGTACCCCATAAGATGTATTTGAGTACCCCCGGGGTACGGGTACCTCTGGTTGAACACCACTAGTCTATTGCATTACAATCGGATTGTTCCGCATTAGACAGTCATGAGTAGAATTAATACAATGCGTATAATATTCCAATTGTGAATTACAAAGTGTTGGCTTACAAAATACAAAGATCGAATGAAAGGTAGGTTAAAATTATGATAATATATGGCCAACTTGTAAATTAATCCAAAAAAATGTAGGGGAATATATTTTAATACAGATTATATTAAGAAAAAGTAAAAATTATATTTGATAACAAAGTAATTATAAGTAAACCTTGAGAATGAATAAATATTTAAAATTACCTATTAATATCTTAGAATAAAAGGTTAAAAATGTTCGAACATATAAAATGACAATATAGCTCCAAATTACATTAATATTCTGAAATAAATTTGAATCTTGAACGATACATATATTACAAATAAAAGTTGTGTGAGTCTGTAAACAAGTCAAAATTGACCTAAAGTTTGGTTTAGTCAAATTTTCTTTCTTATCTAATATTTAGTTCCCTCTCTCCTTGCTGTGTCTCGGAAGTTTGTCTTCAGTACTAAGAATATTATGAAAAATAGTGTCGGCGTGTAAACGACATCATCAGGGCTTCTTTAATATCTTTCAATTATCTAAACTTAATCTAATCTTGTAATTTGTTTTTTCCAAATCCTTATGACGGTGTTTATACTTACACGCTGAAACTAATTGTCAAATCCTGAGAGACCTAACAAGAAGGGAACAAATGTCAGCTATGAAAGAAAAACTTACGTTGATTTCGACTTGTTTACAACCTCACACAGTTTTTATTTTTAATATATACATCTTTCAAGAATCAATTTTCTTTCAGAATATTAATGTAATTTGGGGTTATGTCATTTTCACTATTCTAACATTTTTTAACCTTTTATTCTAATATTTTAATCGGTAATTGTAAATATTTAGTAATTTTCAATGTTTACTTATAATTACTTTGTAATAAAAATTAATTTTTTCTTTTACTTAATATAATCTGTATTAAAATTATATTTTCCTACTTTTTTTATTAATTTAATAGTTGCCCATATATTCTCATTATTTTAACTTAGTCTTCTTTCATACATAAAGTATATTTATTAGAATATAATTTTCTTGCTCTAATAAAATTGTTTTCAAATAGTTTATTTTATTTTATCTAAAATATATAAATAAACAAGAATATAAATTTGTAACCAATTAATAATCAGAAGAGAACAATAATATTTTAAAATGTAAATTCAGTTTTGTCACAACTGTTTAAACATAAGTTTTTATGGGGCTATAAACCAAATGTATATTTGCCGCACTCATTTTTGGCAGTGTCAAAAAATAAGAATTTTATAATAATCATAGCAATATTATAATAAAATCTTCACTTCAGTGTTACCTACGTATTTTTTTAATTAAAATAATACTGAAATTTGACCTAAACAACTTTCAAAATGTTATCTTTATACAATTATCACAACTTTTGTTTTATTTATAGTACATTCATACTATTTTAAACAAACTACATATAATCAAGGGAACTGAAAAATTATTCATTTTGTAGTATTTTATATAAATACATAGCGTTTGACAAAAATAGGAACTGGTTAAAAACCTCCAAAACTTACACATTTAACAAATTCCATTGTATTATATTCAACGTTATATTGTCATTTCTAGCTTAATACAACCTCTATGATCAGCCAATTATCTTGATTTATAATGTAAAGCATCAGTTTAATATTAAAAGTATATAAAAATAGATTTAAATTATAATTAAGAAAAACACATAGTAGGTTGTTCACATATTAGTGTTTTATGTCTTTGGAATGTTTAGTAATAATAGTGGGTGTTTTTTTCACCGCATCTGGATCATAAAACTCTCGAATGGTCACTCTTGCTGAGCTTGGTGAAGTTGGTGACTTCGCAACCACCACATCAGATTCATCTTTCAATGTCGGATGAACACGTGTTTCTAGGGAGACTTTTGTTGCTAATTCAGGAACATTGCTACCATGTACATCTACAACTGCATCATTATTCTTAATAAACTCACCATTCGCAATGGGTTTATTTTCCTCTAGAAGTGGAGCGGTTTCTTGTAAGGTGTTAGGCGTCTTGTCACTTTTGGTTTCTGCCAAAATATAATTTTTGTTCTTATTTATATTCTTATCATACCCATTATCATAAATTTCTTTGGGTTGGGTTGTATTTTCATTTCCATTGATTTTGGTTGGATTTTGATCTGTGTGATTAGCTGGTTCACGTTGTTCTATCAGTCCAGTCCATTCTGTCATTTCTTTACCAGAATACATATTATCATTTTTCATTTTTGGTGCTCTGTTTCTTTTCTCTTTATTCTTTCTACTTTTAACTACAGCATATCCAATAACACCAAATATGCACGCCATAATGACACCGAGTACAATGTAAGAACCATATGCACTTTGTGTTTTATCACTTGAAGCTGTACCATTGCGCGATTCATTTACTAAGCTGCTTTCAGCTTTCCTAGATGTACCAAGTTCATTCACACTTTTACCGTCTGATGAGTCTGTGTTTTCTACTCCGCTGTTACCGTCTAGATCTGTACCAGGTCTAATGGGTTGCTCAAATATGGTTCTCTGTATACTAATGTTCACAGGGAGGACAATTTCTTGAGATGGTTTATACTCGGTTGAACTATCTAACAAAGAGATTTGTGTTGATATTTCAGTGACAATAGATTTGGACGTTGGTATTGGTACAGTGTGTTCTTCCTTGAAAATGTCTTGTTCTGTTGGTGGTGACGTAGAAGAAGGGTTATTGAAAATAACGGAATTTGGAATCAAGATATTGTCATGTGCCTGTAGATTAATTGGTGTTGTAATTTCTGCGATAGTTACTGAAGTGGCAAAACTCATATTTTCTTCGGAAACAGATTTATTAAGTTCTAATTCCAATATATTTATATTTGGCTCTATTGTGTGGATGTCTTGAATTGAACTGTGTTTCTCAACTACGGGTACCTCTGTGATTTGAATTAAACCTTCATTACCTTCTCTATCATTTTCCAATTGATTTTGATTCATATTACTTGTTAAGTTATCTTTGAAATTTGTATTTTCTTGAAATGTATCGATGTGAGATTCAATATAAAATAATCCTGTCTCATTAATTTCTCCAGAGCCTTCCGTCACATCTAGATTCAGGGTTTTCGAACCATCATCCACACTATCTAAAGTGTCATCTTCAGCATATTTAGAGCCATTTATTTGTTCATCCTCAAAATTAATTATTGGCACGTGTAAATCTAGCCCTGACAACATATTTTTGCTATCATTATCTGTCATATTTCCTTGTAAAATGTCCTCTAACTCTCCAGAGCCTTCATTATTTTCATCTGGATTGTATGAAAAGCTTTGAGCATTTGATAGTGATATGTGATCACTTAAATTGTTCGGACTTTCCATAGAACTAGAATCCAACGTTAAACCATGCTGTGGGATATCCGAAGAGACTGATTCATTAATAATGTTTTCATCCCTAACCATTTCTTTATTATTAATCTCATTAGATGTACTGTTATTAATATCTTTCACAAGTTCTCCTTCACCTGAAGAATCAGTTTCAAAATCGAAATATTCCTCCAAGTCAACTCCTTTGCTGTCATAATCATTAACTTTAGAATTGGCATCAATGTTTGTTTCTTCTACTGGACTCTCAGTACGATAATATAAAGAAATATTTTCAAAATTATTTCCGTATTTATTTGTATCCTTTTTATCAATGGATACAGGTAGAAATATATCTTTATCTAATGGCTCACTTTCAATTTCTTCTTCAGACTTTTTATGTACATGTTCATCATTATTGTCATATTTACTATCAAAGCTATCACTCTTCACTAAATCATAATCATCATCATCATCTTCATCATCATCATCATCATTGTGCATTCCTACATAATTTGCTGTTACATAATCACTATGGTCTTTGTTTCCAAAATCAATACTGTGTGTGTCTTCCGTTTTCAATTTTTCTTGATTTATTGAATTTGAGACGTTTATCACTAAAGGTTCAGTTACAATCCCTTTTTCTGTACTCTCATCCACAAGGTCCAAGTTTTTGTTACTAATATTACTACTTTCGATGTTTTTTTCGATGTTTAGTGTATCGTTTGCTTCAAAATCATGTCCAAATTTTTTCAGATTTTCAATGGTACCAGGTTCATCTATGTGTGCTGGAGTTGTGTATAAGAGTCCTGTCTCTTCGATCAGATCATTGTGTTCAGTCGTATTTTTGTGAGTTAGGGAGTAAATATTTCCATAGTGATTTTCAAAAGAATTCGCCACAAAATGTTCAGTAGTCACACTTTTAGGCTCTTTACTCTCATAACTTTGAGATATTTCTCCTTCACCTACAAGAGGAGAGCTATGAGGTGTTTCCTCATATGGGTTGTTACTCACAGGCGTATACGACCTATTTTCTGGTTGTACGAATACTTGTTCTGATACTTCCGGTTTATTTTCATTGGTATCAAGTATTTGTTCTTCTAGTCCATCTTGTGGTTCATTTTCATTATTACTTTCCATTTGCTCTTCTAGGTTATCTTGTGGGTTTTCATTGTTATCTTGTGGCTCCTCTTCTAGGTCAACTTGTGAGTTTTCATTGTTATCTTGTGGCTCCTCTTCTAGGTCAACTTGTGAGTTTGCATTGTTATCTTGTGGCTCCTCTTCTAGGTTATCTTGTGGGTTTTCAATGTTATCTTGTGGCTCCTCTTCTAGGTTATCTTGTGGGTTTTCAATGTTATCTTGTGGGTTTTCAATGTTATCTTGTGGGTTTTCAATGTTATCTTGTGGGTTTTCAATGTTATCTTGTGGGTTTTCAATGTTATCTTGTGGGTTTTCAATGTTATCTTGTGGGTTTTCAATGTTATCTTGTGGGTTTTCAATGTTATCTTGTGTTTCCTCTTCTAGGTTATCGTGTGGGTTTTCATGGTTATCTTGTGGCTCCTCTTCTAGGTTATCTTGTGGGTTTTCATTGTTATCTTGTGGCTTCTCTTCTAGGTTATCGTGTGGGTTTTCATTGTTATCTTGTGGCTCCTCTTCTAGGTTATCTTGTGGATTTTCATTGTTATCTTGTGTTTCCTCTTCTTGGTTATCTTGTGGGTTTTCATTGTTATCTTGTGGCTCCTCTTCTAGGTTATCTTGTGGCTCCTCTTCTAGGTTATCTTGTGGCTCCTCTTCTAGGTTATCTTGTGGGTTTTCATAGTCATCCGGGCTATCATCGCTATCCTCTTCAAGCTTGTAATCATAATCATAATTATAGTCCTCGTAATCATCAAGATCCTCTGAAGGTGGTTCATCTGATTCCTGATTAGTTAAAGGCATCGACTTATCCAATATGCCACTAGTTTTAGATATCATTTCGGTATCATCAGTATTGTCAACGGACCGTTTGATTTTATTGTGGTTACCAAAGTCTATTGAGGAATATTTGTTTTTAGATCGTGTTTTTTCATTTAATTTATCGAACACACAAACATCTGATGCATGTATATGATTCCAAATTTTTCCTTTCAGTTGAATTGGATTCTTACAAACTACAGCATTGATGAATTTAACTTTTTTACTAACAAACCATTTTCTTACTTTAAGAGAGGAACAAGAACAGTTGATTGGGTTGTTACTTAAGTTAATTGTTTTTAGTCTTTTAGTGCTGTCAAATATTTCAATAAAATTATCGATGTCAGAAACAAAGTTGTTAGAAAGATCAATATGAGTTAAGCTACAAAGACCTTTGAAGGAATGTTTTTCAATGCTAGAAACTCCCAGATTTTTCATATATAAACTTTTAAGTTTGTGTAAATGTTTAAATGTGTTGTTATGTAGTTTGCGATCAAGTTGATCTTTGACTTTTAATTTCGTTTGAACAAGTGAAAGTATTTCAACGTCGCTTGGTAAATGTTGTATTGAATTGAAGCTCGTACAATTTGCTGACGAAAGGTTTTCATTTGTTTTGAAGCAGTTGCAGCCCTTAGGGCAAATAGATTCAGCTGAGGTTGCTCTAGACGATACTTGCAAATTAAGGAAGATTTGAACAATCAACCAGAACAGTACCAACTGTTTAGTGATAGCCACTGTTGCCATTGTACGAAGGGATTCTGAAACAAGAAAACACATATTTATTAGAAACATTAAATACGCACAGATAGGGAGGTAAAAATATTGTATAAAACAAAGTATGAAAAGTAATATAATATTACAGCCTTCTCCTAACTTGAAGTTAGCAAGCTTGCCTTCTTATTTCTCTTTTTCTTATGGATATTACTAAGATGTCGCTGAAGAGAATTATCCAACCCAGTAGGTATTTTGGATAGTATGGTATTAGCCAGGTGCGGGGGGATATCGGGATGTATACCCCCCGAAATTCTCCCTTCAATATCCATTTCAAGGGGAAAAAGTAAAATGTATAAAATATGTTTAAAATTGCCACAGGAGATAAAACATAATATTTTAAATTTATTTCTTATGTAAAATCAAAATCTAAGGGTTTATATTTATTTACCGAAATTTGATTTCATATCACCCCCCGATAAAATAATTCCTGGTTACTCCCCTACTATTAGTGCCAGTGGACCAAAGACTGGGCTGCTACAGTCAGTTAAGTCAGAATTGTGTAACCAAAAGGAACCTAAGTTTTTATCATTTTAACCTCTTGGATTTTTATTAATTTTGATTTTGCACTTTCCTATAGTCATTCTAATAAATTAACAAAGTAAATATAAATCTATAGCCTCAAAAATCCCTGTGACCACACCCGAATCACACCATGACCCCAAATAGGGTCAAGACCCCTTGGTGGGGAATTACTGGAGGGCAATTGGACCATATTCTTATCAACTAGTTTACGACATCTGGTGAATTCATGTTCGAATCCTATAGGATGACATTTTGAATAATTTGTATGTATATTAAGACAAGTGAACGAAACAGCAGATTTAAACATGAAGAGAAATATGTATTTTTAAACTAGGCATACAAATGAAAATAAAGCATTTTAATATTACCATTGCAGTGGAACCCCATTAGACCGAACCACGGTAGTTCAAAATTTCCAATAATCCGCAACACAATTATAGGAAAATGGGGGGG
>CABFWO010000879.1:0-11237 GCA_902155825.1 Timema genevievae
TGTTATTATCGTTACTACAGTCTTACTAGTAGTTCTGTGAACAGTAGACCTCTCTTCATGTTATTATCGTTACTACAGTCTTACTACTAGTTCTGTGAACAGTAGACCTCCCTCCATGTTATTATCGTTACTACAGTCTTAATATTTATTTTGGGATTTCCAATTATTGCTGCTTCTCCTATTCTCGTTTCTATTTGAATAAATATTTTTCCTTGGTGATAAAAAGTTAGACAGAAAACAAATTTATGTTATATTTATTAATACATTAGATCCATAGAGAATAGCCGTTAATCACATGGTTTAAGATGTTAGTCCCGCAATAAATGTCAAAATTAAAAAAAATATACTACCCTGGCACTCGGTCGTGTGCCTGGAATTTTAAATTTAGAAATCATTTGGGCCGAACTATTAAACAAAAATCCTTCTGAGCGGTCATCGTATTGAAAGAGATATCCAAATTGAAAAAAAAAATCCGTTTGTATCCACGGTTCGCCCTGGACCACATACATTACCAGATCCTCAGCCTTGTGGAAGGTTCGCTGTGCTCCTTGAGTCAGGTTGAGTTCATGTACACTAGGCCTCACTAGTGTCGATGCTCAGTTATAAAAGCAGCAAGCACCCTCTTCGGTGGCCCACGTGATCTAACGCGCTAATCTTGTGTTGGACTAGATTACCGAAGACGGGGGAATTTCCTCTAGATTAAACCTTCCTAATCCCTAAACCCTTATTGTAATTAGCACACAGGCGCATAACCTGAACAGGTAAGGTAGCCCCATGGCTTCTTTGGTGCTGACTGACAGTTCACAGCTGACTTCTGACAGTCAACATTTAGGTATATACCTATATTTTGACTGTACAGAAGCGACAGCTGTTAAACACATGTTTTTTGCAGATCATATGGTTCGGCGTAGGGATACATAATTTGGTCTGGTAACTTTTCAGAGCCATCAGCTGTGAACTGTCAATCAGCACCAAAGAAGCGATGAAGCTACTGTAGTAAGACGTGATACTAGAAATGTTTTAAAATCACTTCCAAATGTCCATTTGTTAAAGGACTCACTTTTATCATGTTCGTCATAAAAAATACCATTGTAATAGTATTTGCGTGGAGGAGGAGTGGATTTTTTTTTTTTTTAGGAAAAGCCACACTCTGCGCACCCGACTGGAATCGAACCCGGATCTTCCCGTCTTCGGAAGTCTAGTCCAACACGAGATAAGCGCGTTAGATCACGCGGCCACCGAAGTGGGTTTAATTTATATTAATAAAATGAAGATTTTGTTTTTCTCTCTTTCATGAGCATTGGGCGATATTTACCGCATGCAGAGGTCTGAAATTTTAAAAATTACTAGCCCCTGTGCACGATCATGTGCACCTTGAAGCTGGAATTTTAAATTTTTGATCACTTTTTTTAAAATTTTTATTAAAAACTGGGTCGGAAAAAATAAAATGAAGAGTTTATTTTTGTTTTAAACAAAGAAAAGTGTTACATGAGTACACAAATAGCCTTTGGTGCGAAATCATATCATGCATTAAGTTTAAAAATAAACTATATTTATTTTTCTGATATTACTTTCTAGTTATAAACAAATCTTTCTAGCTCTATCAAATTGAATGCCTTAGTAATATCAAAATTCTCTTTAAAATGTAACTATGCACAAAATACACACAACATTTTAGTTGAGGAACCTGAAGATACAAGAAAGACACATTGATAGACTAAGACGTCGCTGGAAAAGATATTGTAAAAACATATTTGAAAGATGCTGGTTTTCAGGTTATGGATTGGATGGAAGTGTTTAAAGATAGGATTGAATGGTGACCTTACGTTCTGGCGGCCATGAACTTCAGAATCCCAGAGAGTTGGCTAGTTTTTTTTATACATATAGTTTCGTGCCCTATTACCTGTTCAGGTTGTAAGTCTGTGAACTAATTAAGCTAATAGGTTTAGGGATAAGGAAGGCTATATTTATAAGAAGTGTACCTATATTTGCGTGGAGGATGAGTGGAAAAACAATTTTTGTAAAATCGACCCTTAGTACATCGGACCGAGATTTGAACCTCGATATGTTTGGTATCGGTAATCTAGTCTACTGCGAGAGTAGCCCCTTAACTTATGCGGCCACCGAAATGGGTATATAATTAATATTAATAGTACTTTCAGTATCTGATAGTAGCACACTGGACTACTATAGTAATATTCTGGTAGGAGGGACATTTTATATTAAAAATAACTGGTATATTATTTTGCTAACCACGATGATAACATTTTACTATTTTATTAGTGTTATTCTATAAATCTTGATAATGTTTATCAATAGCGACAGCTGCAGATATTATGACTTTACGTATGGATATTTTAAAGTAGTTTAAGTAATTTTCTGAAAATTGAAAAATGACACCTGGACACGGGAATCGAACCCGGGACCTTTGGCTTAGTATATGATATCTATATGGAGTAATTCCCACTAATAAGCATAAATAATAGCTTTGGCTATAAATTCTTAAGTAATTTTGTCCAAGTATGGTAATTTCTAACGGAATCATACTACAGAATGCCTCTCAACTCTGATGGTGAAACCGTGCTTGAAAAAAAAAATCAAAAAACTATATAAGAGAAAATATTCCCAGGTTCTCATATTTTAATTCTAGAAATCGTCTTTAAGAGTTTCAAACTGATAAAAGAAGTATTTTGATTTCTTTCCCCCAAGTCTTACTACTCGTTCGAGCTCTTCGTAAAATTTACAATAGAATTGAGGTAGGAATGAAGAAGAGAGAATTTAGAGGAAGGGTACCATTAGTAGAAAAAAACTCAGTAAACCCATTCGGATTAGGTCCGCGATCTTTCTATCGACGTCAAACTAGACAATACGCGACTAAAGCCTTTATCTGAGTGCTCGTCTAATCGTGGAACAAAAGGGAGGGGGGCGGGTGGTAGCACATGCTAGTAAAACAAAAGTCTCTCACAAAAAAAAAAAACACGAAAGTTTAGAAAGTCTTCGGTTGTTTTTCAGATTTTTCAAACTAGGTTTGGAAAACTGATTGAAAGTGCGGGCAGAATCAGGGCAGTTGATTGAGCTTAGAGAAGAAAAAAAAGTATTTGCTAAGGAAACGGATGGAAGCATTTAAATTCAACTTGTTCATTGTTTCATGAATTTAGAATAAAACAAAAAAGTACTACTCCAAGGCGAATTAATTAATGGAATGGTGGACAAATACGGTTCAGAGAATTCTAATAAGTTCACAACAGCACGTTTGTGAGGGTAAGAGGACGAAAAATAAATACTTGTCTTCAATAAATGCATTTAGGCGTGCGGAGTACATAAATAGAATGTTCTATAAAGGCCATGCTTGAAGACTGGTCACGTAAGGAATTCATTTTATACATTTATTAATGTATATAATGGTTGGTTTTCCATTTTATTTATAATATCTCATGTCCAAATTAATACCAAAACTAACATGGGTGGCACAAGTGTTGTTGCTAAGACTGTACTAGTTCTACAGGTCGTTTTTAATACATTTTTACCCACTTTAGTTGCCGTATGGTTTAAGGCGACATTATCGCCATAGACTGAACTACCGATAATGGGATGAATGGGGTTCGATCCCGGTCGGTTGTACTGAGGGTGTTTTATTCTCAATGTTTCACCATTCTGCCTCCACGCAAATACGGGTACACTTCCTTTAAATCCAACCTGCCTAATCACTACCCTATTAGAGTAATTAGTACAAAGGCGTATAGCTTGAATGGGTAGTAAGACGCGGTGCTAAAATAAAATATACTTTATGGTGTGTGTGTGGCCGGTCAAATGGATAAGAATCTGGAGGGAAAAGGGAACTATTACAGTTCTGTCAAGCTTGGCAGAGTTTCTTTAAGTATTTCAGCTCAAAATATTTTATTTTTTCAGTAGAACGTTGTAGCATTACCAATATTAACTACGTTTCTTAAAGCTATTGATGGGAAGGGCAGTTTGGACTTTGGTGGAAGTGCATCAACACCACCATGGGGAGAGGATGGAAAAACCATATTAGTAAATCACCACAAAAAAAACACTTAGTTGTACCTGCCAAAGATTCAAAACTTTACCTTCTCGTCACTGGAAAAACTAGTCTATTTCAAGCCTGATGCCTTAATTCATGTGAATACTGATTCAAGTTAAGTCAAAATAAGATTAAATTATAATTAAATATTTAAGTTTTTATTTTTATTTTGGTGTGAGAATATTTGATCATATTCAGGTTAAATTCGTCATTATTAAATTGAATGGGAGAAGGCTTTACTTATAATTACATTTTCGAGAATTAAACTTTATTCCCAGCCCCTATTAAAAAAAATGTCCTCTTAGAGATATTTAGCACTACCCTCACAAAAGTTAAGTAAACCTAATTAAATCGGCAAACTAATTTACGCAAAATGAAATAAGATATTGTGTGCTTTCATAAATGCTTTTCGTTCACGTTAATTACGGCACTGGATGGCAATGACTAATTAATTATCTAAGAGAGGTTACTCGCGTTTTTTCACCAGGGTGGGTATGCCTTAACAGTAGTGTACTTTTAGACTGTTTCTTCATCCTTCATCTACCATTTAATCAACCATATACAGAATAAACCAAATTAAGGTGGGAGGTTAGGAGACCCGAGTAAAGGTATGTGTTTTACAGTGTATTTTTTTTAGTAAAAAGAAATCAAATATTTCTTCCATACAAACTTATAGTTTAATATTTTCTTCCCCTGCTGATATCAACATTTCTTTTATATTTCTCAAGGATATCCTGGGCCTGGATTCACTAACGGGAGCAAATAGTTGCGCCGGCGCAAGTTTAAAA
Source organism: Timema genevievae (assembly GCA_902155825.1). Lineage (NCBI taxonomy): Eukaryota > Metazoa > Arthropoda > Insecta > Phasmatodea > Timematidae > Timema > Timema genevievae. Next base: position 4,831 of record CABFWO010000879.1, read on the forward strand.
GATGTGCTCAAGTCCCTATCCACTAAAAGAAGCAGACGCAATTTGGGAGAAAAGTTGCGCCTTTTATTTGCCACCACTCAAAAGTAGGCGCAACTATTAAAATCATGATTGTCACTTCAATAAATTTAAATGGTGGCATATTATCGTAATAGCTTAAAATACAATTATTAGTTAACTGTACTCCAATTAATAATAAAGCACAACATTTGTTTTAATTTAGATAGTGGTAACAAAGCAATTACTTACCTTTTATTGTTGAAATTTTATATTCAAACAATGCTATGGCATTTCTTGCATCAGGCCTATTACAAAACAAAACGTCAAACAAAACCACGAGCCTTGTAATCTTTGTCTAGATCCAAAGAGGTTTGTATTCCTCTAAGTCCAAAGACATCTCGTCACTAAATATGGCGGTTTAGTATAGCTTTAAAATAAGTTTTAAAGTTAATATAAATGTTTTATTAATGGAACTTAAGCTTTAAACTAATAATATTAATAAATACTAAATAATGTACTAATATTGTTTTTGTAAAGCACCCAGAAAGAGGCCGATTCTAACTTTATAGCTAGTTTACAAGCAAAATATTTTGAAATCTTTGTATTTGCTGTCATTTTCATTAGAGATTTAAACTAAGGTAGCCTTGACAAAGTAAATTCTTCCCAAGGATTGGTCTAAAAGAGCGAAATTGATGACGTTTATGGTGACGTCACTATAATCTTGCCACCAGTTTGCGCCTTGTTTAGTGAATACGGAAATGGAGCGAATAATAACGCGCATCTTTGGGCGTATCTTGGGTGAAAAGTTGCGCCATTTCCAGACTTGCGCCGGAGCAGAATTGCTCCCGTTAGTGAATCCAGGCCCTGGAATTTAACGACAACTTTTTCTCTTCATTTAAAAAGTTTGTCATCTAATGCCGCTATGTTCATGACAGATATTCAACAACTGTTGAGGTCATCATGCGAAGAAAGTTCAACTCTATGTTTGCACTGGAGAAAGATTTTGTTTAATTAGACAAAAAAAGTGTTGATATTAACATTATAAAATACTGTCCTTAACTCGCCATCGATACAATACCACATTAACCAATGTGTATTTATTTGTTTCGAAGGATACGGCCAGGGCTGGATTGGGCCGCCAGGACACCAAAATATGTCCTGGTAGGCCGGTTTTTATTTGGGCCTCCACAACTATTTTAAACTAAAATAAAGCTATTCATTCAATTCCAAATGGATGTGTTTTTAAATTTTTATCAAAAGTTCGAGTGATTATGTCTGAGAGTGCCCAGAATATATAATTTGTGAAGATATACGATAGCAAAAACCGTCTTGTTTGGTGTTTCTTGAAGTGGTTTCTAAACTTTCTCTTACGCCAAACATAAATTTCATTTGTTTAATGAATACAGACTATTAGTAGTTTTGTAAAACACACAAGTGGAGAATCATTTTATCAACCCGAATATATCAAAATATACTTTCACAGATGTTGTCTAACAATTTATTAGCCTTTTTGTCCATGTCAGTAGGAAGTATAAAGCTCATGTTTTAAGTGGAAGGAATATTGACGTAATCCTCGATAATGTAAATGAAATGGCCTTGGGATTAGATGTATTAAAAGTAAAAATATAAATACTTCACCTCATCACTTGAACTTACACTGAGACGTAGCTGCAGGGGTGTTTATGATTGTATGTTAAGGTGACGCGAGAAAAGGCCTGTGTTTTTACAGTTTTTATGGCAAAAAACTTTTTTTGGCCAATATAAATAAAATATTGCTTCATTACAAACATAGAGTTTAATTTTTTTTCACATGTTTATATCACCAGTTCCTGAATAGTTGTCATGAACATGGTGTCATTAACTAACTAACTTTTTAAATGAAGAGAAAAAGTTTTCAAATTCCAGAACCCCCCTTGACAAATATTCAAGAAATTTTGATATCACCACGTGAAGAAAATTAAACTATAGGTTTGTACTGGAGAAATATTTGATTTATTTTGACCAAAAAAGTTTTGCCATAAAAACTGCAAAAAAACACTTACCTTTTCTCTCGTCAACTTCCATTCCCACCTTAAGGTAATACTTAGCACCGCGTCTTACTACCCATTTGGTTTACACGCTTAAGTACTAATTACTCTAATGGGTCAGTAATTGGAAAGGTTGAATATAGATGAAGTGAGCCCGTATTTGCGTGGAGTGAGAGTGGAAAACCCACCCCCAGTTAACCCGAGCTAGATTCGAACCTTGATCTCCCCGTCCTCAGCAGTCTAGCTCAACACGAAACTTGCGCGTTAGAAAGCTACGCCACCGAGGTGGGTCCACCTTAAGGGTTCGTTATATTTGAAGTGTCCGGCCACTTGGATCCTGACAGTCCATCACTTGGTTAAGGTTGATACTGAATGAGAGGGAGGGGGGGGATACTTGTACAGTCCTGTCTTTCATTTTTTAATCTGGTAAAAACCCAATAGACACCCCTGTTATATAATCAAGATAAAGAGAATGAATTCCAAGAAATAACATAAGCATTATTTAAAAAAAATCAAGATTAAAAATAAACCCCATCACGGTAAGGCTATCCTCCAGTACAATTGTCTGGTATCATATCTTGGTCACCCATGCTGGACAGTACAGTAGTCTAACCTTTCACCTTTAGCCCTACCAGCTTTATATGATATTAACCACACAGAAATACGGACAACATTTGCTCTGGACTATTATATTTAACAATTTAGGTCCACAACGTTGATTTCCATTTGTTCGCGACGTTAATGTTTAATGTGATTCCCGAAGGTTTTCGTCAGTCGTGGTTTCCTGGTTACAAAATCACACAGAAGTAGAAATTCTCTCCATGGATCAAGTTCATTAACCGTGACGGAACATGGCCGTCGGAACATGAAACATGATTTATGAGAGAGCCATGGAAACTAGACCATAAAAATTTAAAATGTTGGGAAACGCGACTATGCAGGCTTATGTTGCTCCAGGTAACATTATCGGAATTTTAATTCCTGTGACGTCACGGAAAGTGATGATAGAATTACCCACATATGTATGTACGCATATGTACTAATCACGCGAATGTGTTAAGGAAGAGGAAGGTTAAATTTAATTTCAGGGGAAGTGTACTCGCATTTACGTTGAGAGAGAGTGTGGAAAAACATTTAGGGAAAGCCACATTCAGTACAAGCGACCAGGATCAAACTCCGATCTCTATGCTATCAGCTGTCTAGTTTAGTGCGAGAGTTACGCCTTATAACATGCGGTAACAAAAAATGTGTTAGTATATGTTAATATATTTACGTTCTATTCGATGAGTTTCAAAGACATAACATTAAAAGGAAAACCATAAATTCTTAAATAATTCTAGAAATAGTCTTACATTCTCACAATATCATTATTTTGGTCTTTTAAGTAAGTTTCTTAATAACTCATTTAAAAAAGATAGTTTACCACACAGACTATCTGATCCATTCACGAAATGGCCTGTATGATTCGTCCTGCCAAAATGTAAATTAAAAAATTTCGTTGAAGAATATGTCCATATAGATTTTTTTTTTAATTTTATTTTGAAATGCAAGTCAATTATGTCCAGATTTAAAAGGTAGTGAGTGTTTGTAATCGTCAACGGAAGAGGGTAAGTGTTATCAGCACATAGACAGCAGTCCTCGCAAGGTAAACTGCTCATTTCTTTCCTTCTCATTATATTTCGTAAATTGGCGCCTTGGTGTGAAAAGGCTCAGCTTTGGCAAGTTAAGATGCAACCCGCTTTACAAAATAAGCTTTGATTACACCCAATAGGAAACCGTTGTCATTCGAAAACAAATATGTTATTGGACAATTTTAACAAGTATATAATTAATTATAAGCTATAAATATTCATTCAATGATTCAAATCATAACAGTTCATAAATTATAAGGGCTCAGACTTGCTATTTTACTGTCGAAAGACCTTAAGTGTCTAACAATCACAATTTTTTTATATGTGTATGGGAGTGTACCATCTCTTACTACCCCCTATAAACTATACACGAATATCTACACGAATGAGATGAGGATAAGGAAGGTAAGGTTTGATATTAGGCGTACATTAATTTACTTAGAGGCAAATTGTAAAAACATTCAGAAAAAAATAAAACTTACAGAACTTAAGAATATATTTTAACCCCAAACTGCCCGTCACTATAAAACCAGAAATTGATGTATTAGTCCACTGTTCCAGCGATGCGGGTTAGCCCTTATTTTTTTTTTAATGTCCATTACTGTTTCTAGCTTGTGGCTTGAGTTAGTTTTTTATTCAAGCCATATATTTTCCACTACCTGCTTTCTAGGCTTATTGTAGCTTCATATGCCTTGTAATATAACTTAAGACTAGGACAAGCGCAACATCCAGCCCCCGGCTGTTAATTCATCAGTTTGAAGGGGTAAACCCACATTTCACCAATGATAAATTTTTCGGCCATGCCAGGAATCGAGCTCGGGACCCTTAGCTCGGTAGGCAGACATGCTACCGACCAAGCTAGGGTGTCGGACAGCCTTTAAAGAATATAACGTAAAATTGGGTGTAGGTGGACTGGACACTGCTTGTCACTTCGGGAAACAACCAACATTTTCTCCACCACGGTTGATTGGGCAGTGTTAGTCTGACCTAACTTATTCTAACCTAGCCTTGCTTCCCTTTAAACTAAGAATTAATTTATCTGGTGACCTGGCGGTCTAAGGGTAAGGTGTCAGACTTCTGTGCTAGGGGTACGGGGTTCAATCCTAGGTCTCGGCACAGATTTATCTGATTGCCTAACCCTTCCTTCACCACTGACAAGACGTGTATTAATCACAACTTGTGAATATGTGGAATGCCAGACCTCCACCGTGGTTCGGATTCCACGTTAAACTGTAGGTCCTCCATTTCATCTCGCAATCCCCCTACCATTACACATTAGCGTAAGTGCGTATAAACCGAACGGGTAGTAAGACGTGGTGCTAATAATAATAATAATAATAATAATAATAATAATAATAATAAATTCACCTCAGACCTACCTTAAGAGAAGCTAACATTCATTTCGATGAGTTATACTGGACTGAATATATTTGTTGATTTATTGTAATCTAATCATTTCCAATTAATATGCTCCCATTTAATACTACCTACTATAAAGTGTAAAATCTACTTGTTTACATTATTTCTTCTAGTTGAGTCGATGATACCCAATCCACCACTATTTATCTAAAATTACTATCGCGTCACTATTTTATTTTTCGTCACACAGCCACCACCTCTACTGCAGAGTGAACGCAATAACAAATTAGCTTAAGGTTCTAGTTTAGCACGTGAGCCTATGACGTCATTTCCGTTGATTACATCTGCTGGCGACATATCCAATCATGTAGATCATGGTAATAAAATTATCACTCATTATTCATTCATTTTCACTTTGCCCGCCGAGGCGATAGGACTTTCCCACGAGTTCCATTACAGGCCAATGGCTTGATAATTTCTAGCTCGAGGGAGATAATATATATATTTTTTTACATTTTTACATTTAGTAAAATAAAAAAAGTAGCTTTATTATTCTTACCGCAGACGAAGTTTCGGTTCAAAGTTCCATGCATGGTACGTCGACATCCATCAAAATCTCGAGATCAAAGTTTTGGTTGTTCATAATACTTTCTCTATCCGAGGGGTTCGAGAAAGTAATATATTGTTTATTATACAGCAAATAAACTATGTATAAGATTTGTTTTATGTAAAGATGTACATTTATAAAAAAATATGCGTCCACGTTAAAATGAACGTTACTAAATATAGTTAATATTAATTAGACATCTGTAAGTGACACCTAAGAATTATTATTACACAGTGCAGTAATTAGTCCTTACACAATCATGAATAAAACACAACACGCTACCAGATAAATACAATCAACCAAGAACATTTAATTAACTACCTGCTAGGTAGGACAATGCCAATGTAGAAAAGTAGGGGTGCTCTGGACAAGTTTTGTCCAATATTGAATAGTATTCAACAAGCACCCAGTTATTATCACTGTCTCAAATGTACGCCGACTTCCCTATGAAATAGAACAGTGGTTTTCAACCTGAGGTACGCGACACATCTTAGGAGATACGTAATTTTTTTTTAAAACTCATATTTATTTATTTATTATTTAAAATGTATTATTTCATAAAATATTTTGGATGTAATTTATTTTATATGTAGATTATAGAATATGAATAACTTGTAATATCCACCCATAACTTTGGGGGTACAAAGTTGAGGAATAATTATATATGATTATGGTATGCGTAAAAAAGGTTATATAACACCGAGATGGAACATACTTATGGGCATTCTGCATTTGTTTTTACTTTTTCACATATATATATATATATATATATATATATATATATAT
>CABFWO010000879.1:21479-32963 GCA_902155825.1 Timema genevievae
CCCCTGGTCTTACACCATCCCACCTCCTCTTACCACCACCCCTCCCTCCTCTTACCACCGCTCCCTCCTCTCACCAACCACCCCCTCTCCTCTTACCACCACCCCTGGTCTTACCACCACCCCCTCTGCTCTTACCACCTACCCTGGTCTTACCACCATCCCACCTCCTCTTACCACCACCCCTCCCTCTCTTACCACCACCCCTTCTCCTCTTACCACCTCCCCTCCCTCTTACCACCTCCCCTACCTCCTCTTACCAACCCATCCCTCATACATAGGCTCAAGGAGTGGTACCAAAATAAACAGAGCTTGTTAAAACTATACCTGTGATATGTTCTCCCCCACTTGGTACCCGTTTGACCAATCACATCATGTCTTAGTATTTTTTGTAAATTATCAATAATCATCAGACACCTTGGCTCACTCGGTAGCGTGTCTGTCTACAGAACTAAGAGTCTCGGGTTTGATTCCCGGCATGGCCGAAAATTTATCATTGGTGAAATGTGGGTTTACCTTTCATAGTGATAAATTAATGGCCGGTGACTGGATGTTGTGCCTGTCCTAGTGTTAAGTTAGATTATAAGACTTATGTAGCTACGACAGTCCTAGCAAGCCGGTAGTGGAAAATATATGGCTAATATAAATTAACAATTGGTTCTTTAACTTATATACGCATTTTTATGACTTTTTATTATTGTGGATTACTCTTTTGCACTCTAAGTCTATTTTTACTGCTTATTAACCACTTATTAACAAGGTATAGAATAGTTAATTCATTTTACTACTTTTATTTTATTGATTTCTCACAAAATTATAATCGTATAAATATAGGCTTTGCCATATACACCTCACATGGGAAACTAATTTCTGTTAAGGTGGTAGTGTAGGGGACGTGAGAAAAGTCAGTGTTTGTGCAGTTTTTATACAAACACTTTTTTTTTTACAAAACAAATCAAATATTGCTTAGTAGAGACAGTTTAATTTTCTTCACACGGTGATATCAACAGTTGTTTAATATATGTCACGAACACAGCGGCATTAGATGAGAAACTTTTTAAACGACGAGAAAAAGTTATCATTAAATTCCAGCACACCTTTGACAGATATTCAACAACTGTTGGTACGACCAAGTGAAGAAAATTAAACTCTTATGTTAGTAATGAAGCAATATTTGATTTATTTTGGCAAAAAAAAGTTTTTATATACAAATTGCGAAAACACTGACCTTTTTTCCCATCCCCAACATTCCCAAATTAATATTTGACCAATTAATTCTCTGCTGAGGGATGATGGCAATTCATAGATACAGTTTAAACTAACTCTACTTACCCTGGCAACAATCCTTGACACACCACTGGAGAACAATTATTGTAGGATTATTGTACGAAGGAACTTTTACAATATATCAATATATTATTAACCTGCTCCAATGGTTACGTAGTCTAAAGTGTCACTCTCGTAATATACTAAATTGCCGATGACTGGAATATCGGGGTTCAAATCTTGGTCGAGTGTTTTGAGAGTGATTTTACTATACGGTTCATCACGTACACTTCGCGCAAATACGGGTACAATTACTTTAAATTATATATTTTATACCTGCCTCGGTGGCGTAGTTATCTAGCATGCTAGTTTCGTGTTGAGCTAGACTGCCGAGTACGGGGAGATCGAGGCTCTAATCTCGAACGAGGGGGTCCTAAATGGTTTTCCACTCTCCCTCCACGCAAATGCAGATTCACTTCCTCTATATTCAACCTTCCCAATTCCTAACTCATCAGTGTAATTAGTACTTAAGCGTATATCCCAAACGGGTAGTAAGATGCGGTGCTAAGTATTATAAATCTTCCATGTCCGTACCCTGTAAGTGCAAATATGCGGATATCCCAAACGACGTGACAAAAAACTAATTTAAAAAAATTCTCATAAATTTTATTTGACGCTTTTATAGTTTTTTTAATAGTTTAACTATTCCACGCTAAATAACTCTAATACCGGCATTTATGATTGGCTGGACTGATCTTGTTAACGCTGGGTTGATATAATCCTTTAGTGCTGTTTATGGCTGTGCATTGGTCTATCATTTTAATCTAGGTTATTTGATCAACGTGTCCAGGTGTTATTTTTTTCCATTAGATTCAAATAGTCGTGTTAAGTTTCAGTTATGAATCATTGGTTTGTAAACAAATGTATCGTGTAGCATGTATATCGAACAACTGGGAGTGTAGCAGACTCAAGTTAAGGCCAGTGTTTTTGCATTTTTTTATAGCAACAGACTTTTTAGATCAAAATAAATAAAATATAGCTCCAGTATAAACATAAGAGTTTAATTTTCTTCACAGGGTAGATCAACAGATAATTGAATTGTGTCATGAGCATAGCGGAATTAAAGTAGATACTTTTTAAATGAAGAGAAAAAGTTATTATTAAATTCTAGGATACACTTGATGGATATTCAAGAACTGTTGATATCACCAGGTGAAGAAATTTAAAATGTATGTTTGTATTGAAGCATATATTTGATTTATTTTGACCAAAAAGTTTGATATAAAAACTGCAAAAAAAACCCCCACACCTTTACCCACGTCTCCCACCTTAATTTGGTTTATTTTGTGTGTGGTTGATCAAATGGTAGATGAAGGGTGAAGGAAGAGTCTAAATGTACACTCTCATCAAGGCATGCTCACCTTGGCAACAAACCGTGAGTTACCTCTTAAGGTGCGGTTGAAGGGAGAGCGAGTATTTTTTACAGTTTTTACAGAATTAAAATTTTTGGCCAAAATAAATCAAATATTTCTTCAGTAGAAACATAGAGTTTAATTTTCTGCACATGCTAATAGTAACAGATCTTGAATATTTCTCAAGGCTGTCCTGGAATTTTGTCAAAACATTTTAAATAAAGAGAAAAAGTTGTGACAAAATTCCAGGTCACCCTTGAGAAATATTCAAGATCTGTTAATATTAGCATGTGCAGAAAAGTAAGCTCTATATTGCTACTGGAGAAATATTTAATTTATTTTGGCCAACAAAATTTAATGCTATTAAAACCGTAAAACTACTCGCAATCCCTTCTGCCACACCTTAAAGGGCCGGTCTTGTGACTGCGGGATAAATATTGTTATTGGAAGGTTAAAGTTAGCAACCAGATAAAGGTTATAAACCACTTTAATACTTTAGTTATATTATGAATTGAATTTATCTGCCGGATAGCTATCTGAAGGATAAATATAATTGTATGCAGACAAGGCAAGGTTGGTACTGTTTTTACAGGTGCTCGCGCGTGCGTATAAGCCCTACTGCTATAGCTGCTACCTGGAAAGTGGCTACAATGCTCAATATTTTTCAATAATGGTGGCTAAACGAGTGCGATTAAACAGATGGCGTCCCGTGGGCGCAGAAGCTAAGATGTATTGCAAGCAGTAATTTCTGTGTGTGCCAAAATGTGGTCAATAGTTGGGTACAACGTTTACAAAATTTCACTTATTGTACCCACATTTAAATAATTTGTTTTTATATAAATATAACTCTACAAATAGCTTGTCAGTTTTATAAAAGTGTGAATTAAATGTTCTAACTGTATATAGTTTGAGCCTAGGGCTGTGCTTACTAAACACGTGAACCAAGATTTTAACCTAAAAACAGATTTTGAAAAGTGAAATCTCATGAAAAACAACGCGTAACTATGGCAACGCCTATTTTAACTTCCAGATAAAAGCTATCAGGTACCTAAACCTCCCGATAAAAATGTGATGGATAGATACATTTTATTTGGCGGATAAATGCTATCTGGCAGTCATAAGACGCACTTTTAACTTATCGACCAGATTAATATTTATCCAGGAGTCACAAGAGCGGCCCTTAGATAGTTACAGTCATTGCCATCCTGTGCCCTAATTAACGAAAACAAAAGCATTTATGAAAGCACACAATATCTTATTTCACTTTGCATAAAACAGTTTGCCGGTTTAATTAGGCTTACTAAACTTTTGTGGAGGTTGATCTAAAAGTATCTATACCTTTCTTCCGATACTGGAAATAAGTAAAATATCGATACTTTACTTCTAATACTAGATATGAGTAAAATGTCGATACTTTTCTTCCAATACTAGATACTAGTAAATTATCGTTACCTTTCTTCCGACATTAGAAACTAGTAAATTATCGATACCTTTCTTCCGATATTAGAAATGAATAAAGTATCGATCTTTTCCTTCCGATATTATAAATTAGTATTGTATCGATATTTTTCTTCCAATACTAGAAATTAGTAAACTATCGATAACTCTTTTCCGATATAAGAAATTAGTAAAGTATCGATATTTTTCTTCCAATATTATAAATTAGTATTGTATCGATATTTTTCTTCCAATACTAGAAATTAGTAAACTATCGATAACTTTCTTCCAATATAAGAAATTAGTAAAGTATCGATATTTTTCTTCCTATATTAGAAATTAGTATTGTATCGATATTTTTCTTCCAATACTAGAAGCTAGTAAACTATCGATAACTTTCCTCCGATATTAGAAAATAATAAACTATCGATACCTTTTTCCCGATATTAGAAATGAGTAAACTATCGATAACTTTCTTCCAATATAAAAAATGAGTAAAGTATCGATATTTTCCTTCCGATATTGCAAATGAGAATTCTATAGATATTTTTCTTCCGATAGTAGAAACTAGTAGATTATCGATAATTTTCTTCCCAATTCCACATCCCTTTTGCATGTGTCAATTTTTGAAAAATGGATAAAAACACCTCTTTCAACTCCTTTACAATTATAAAAGGAGGACAAAGTAAAGGAGGGTTGAGGGATTACAGCCTCTTCTTAGTTGACTTGAACAATCGCTCCTGTTTAAACCAAGATAAAAGCAAGTGTTTGAGAAAGGGTGTGGGTGGGTTGTCGTAAAGAGGGTTTTAATGGTATTGTCATTGAGGACTTGAAAAGGGATTTGGGAGGCAAGGGATTTCGAGTGAGAGAGGGGCCTTTAGAAATCCACCACCGACTTACTAATCCCTTCCTCACTCTTTGATACCGTAGTTTTGAAAACTACTCTATTGGATTTAAGGAAATAATAATATTTAGCGCCGCGTCTTACTACCCGTTCGGGTTATACGCTTAACTATTAGTTACGCTAATGGGTTAGGAATTGATAAGGTTGAATATAGAGGAGAACCCACATTTGCGTGGAGGGAGAGTGGAAAACCATTTAGGGAAAAAAGTTACCTGACCGAGATTTGAACCTCTGTCTCCCCGTTCTTGGCAGTTTAGCTCAACACGAAACTAGCGCGTTATCTAACTACGTCACCGAGGAAGGTCTTAAGGAAATAAGTGAACTACCAAACACGCCAGACGCTGAAAGTTTCCAAAGCTTTAGGTATTTACTTTTTAAGGAGGGCCGAAAAGGGACGCGGGTTAAGGTCCATAGTTTTATAGTTTTTATAACAAAAGCATTTTTGTACAAAATAAAGTAGTTTTGGTAAGTTTGGTTTGATTTTCAACGTACAATCACCTCGACATTTATTGAATATTGACCATGGGAGCAGTGAAATTTCAACAAGACTTTTTCTCTTCACTTAAAAAGGCTTTGGGTCAAACACTCGTGACTGCAGGGCCCAGATTTTGATGACTTAAAATGACCAAAACATGACCCATAAAATTACCCGAAAACTCTAAAAAAAATTACTTCAAATTTTCAAAAAAAAAATTGTTAAAACTATGAATAATGTGTCGTAATAAATGCGCAAGACTAAATCAAACACGTGCCTTGAAAATGTAGTCTAAATTAAAGAATACACTAGCAATGAAAAGCTTTTTACAACTAAACCCTTGCATTCTGGTAAATATAATATATTGATTTAAAAATATCGTCTTCAGAAGTAATAGCTACCCCCTCCCAACGCAACCCTCTCCAACTTAGTTACATTCTCACCAGGCATGTGTATTTTACAACAAAACAAGCAAAGAGAATACAAAGTTCATTGTCTAAATTATCTCTTCATTCCGACAACTGTGTGTTGGGAAAATTTATGCATTTAAAAATATCAATATTATTTAAATTTATACTTAATCAACATGAATGCCTTAAATGACTTAAAATGCATATAAATGACTCTTAAAGTATTTTAAAAATGCCTAAAAACGTGCTTAAAAGAACGCAAATTCTTAAGTTCTAAAACACCAAAACTGACCTATAAAATATAAAAATTTTTCAACCAAGGTATCATGAACAGATTTTTTGTATTTACTGTATGTACACCACTTATGAGTATTATGTGTGATGAACCAAACACTTAAAGATGGCATGTTATCAAAATTCGGGCTCTGCTCATTACTGTTGTGATTACTATGAAATTAAACTAAACTATCTATTGAAACAATATTTTGTTTATTTTTGCCAAACACTTTTTTTTACTATAAAAATTGCAAAAAAATACCGACTCTATCCACTCATCCATCCCATCTTAGCATGGAAACAATAATTTTATATAGTAGGAATTAATAGCGAGCATGCTTGGAAAATTAGCATGAAAAGTAACTGTTGGGAAGAAAAAACCCATTACCGTATGTAAATAAGATGAGTGTGCTAAATTAAAGCTATACAAGAAGACCATGGTAGGTAAAAGTCAAGTAGAGAAATACAGATTAACTAGACGATTAAAAGAAAAAAAAAACTTTGTGCGAAAGAAAAGAAAAAAAAAATGGACTGACTCAGCTGAATTTCGGCAGAAATGAGGAAAAATTGACCAATAATAAAATATATATATTTTTTATTGTCTATGTATGTGAAAGAAGTATTAATAATTATGTAGGTGAATAGGATGAAGTGTAGATATTTAATCAGACAAGAGAGACAAATAAAAACAAGAATATAGTAGGAAGCAACTTTTAGAAGATACAAACATTTTTCTGCTACCAACATTGATAACAATGTATTATATAATGAATGTTATAGTGACAGCTGTGGATGGCATGGCTTGACGTATGACTATGTTAAATTGTATCTAGTAAAGTTTCTAGCTTTGAAATAATTGGGCTGTATAACATACAATAGCGGTCACATGGTGTCATGCTTGTCTTGTATGATTTTTAAGTTGACGGGGAGGTATAAGTTCGAACCCCAGGCGGGTCCACCAATAATATTTTTTCCTAAATGGTCTTCCAAATTTCCGCCAAGTAAACGTGGGTTCATTTTGAGAGGTACATTTTGTAATTAGTATTAAAGAGTAAAGAACCGACTGTCCTCCTGTGGGGGGTCATCAAAATGCTGAAAATGAGTCGCCGGACTGACAGAAGGAGAAACAAAGAAGCTTCTAGTACATATTTTCACAGTTTGTATTTGTCAGATTCCTATTGGTGGAGAAGGGTAGGGATGTAATGGCTGGTAAGACGTGGTCCAACCGAGGTATTAAGTAGTGTTGGGCTGAGTAAACTGGGCCCTCTTGTTTAAAATGTAGCCGGAAACGTGTGAAAATTGTAGAAGTTCCTAGTTCAACTATTGTTCAAGGACTTTGTTTCTTAATGTAACATCAAACTTGTTTTTTAAGTGTAGTAAGAGTCAGTTCAATTTACAATTTAATCCGTGTAGTCTTTAAACGTATAAATATTAATGTGTGAAATTAAGGGTGCAATATTTTACAATATTTTCAATATCAATGAAAAACTAACGCAATAAAATATCAATTAATTAATTTACACAATACAATCACCATGTAAACGGCCAAATATAGTATATTAAAAAATAAGCCTAACAATTTATTTTAAGTTAACCCTTAGTGTAATTTTATTCGTATAGCCCCGATACTAGTAATATTATGTTGTGCAAAAAAAAAGTAGAGAAATAGCAAAGCGAAAGAAAAAAAAAGACCAATTATAAATAAGTATAAATGAGAAAACAAGATGAAAGAACAAAAGAACAAAGATAAATGAAAATCTAGGAGAAAGAAATGAACAGAATAATTAGCTAGATTGTAGACTCAAAATAAAATAATAATGATAATAATATTCTAGTTACGTAAAGAGGGGAAATTACCATAGAGAAAGAGAGAGAATAGAGAACATATGCTGCGAGAGTATTATGTCATCTCTAGTGACTCAAGAGAACCATGTGGTGATAAGGAAGGTTTTAACAGCAGTCATTTGTCCAGTGAGTTACGGCTTTCATAAATCTTGACACGCTAGACTTAATAATTCCCCCCCCCCCACACACACACACTCCCTCCCTTACCCAAAATCCTGCTCTGTCAGGGGCATTTACCTCCATATATCTCGTCATGTGAACCCCAAGCCGGTACGTGGCCAGATGATCTACCTTATTTCACCGTACCGGGATTAATACAATAAAAAATAACTTGATATTGTTTGGTAGTCATTCGGTCTCTACATGTTTCGGTGCTCACAAGGTCCAAAATTTCGGAATTTTTAGAGATTTGATGCGGGTTTTTTTCGTATATTTTGTCAATCATATATCTTCATCGTTTTTTATACATTCTCAAATGGTGTATATTTTAATTAATTAAAATAAAAAAACAATTTTTCCATGCTTAATCCACGCAAATGTGGTTATATTTCCTCTATATTCAAACTTCCTCATGCCTAGCTCATTAGCGTGGTTAGTACATGCTAAAAAAACTGCTGGATAGCGCAATATGGTTTTTGTCATTACATAAATTATTACATAATTACATTTTAACCCGTGACAGTTTTCAAAGTTATTTTCCAAGATTTTAACTCATTATTCTATATATTATTCCTGTTATCAAAATCCCTTTTTCTCAACTATTACAAAGCCTACAGCGATGAATAAGATATCAGTGGATAGGATTTTTTACAAACTTCTGACATAGCATACTCAGTTTACGTTAAAACACATTGTTTTTTTTAAATATAACTTAAAAGAAAACCATATTTTTGTATCAATTACCGAAAATCTATTTGCTATTTTGTGTATACACTTCACTGAGTGTTTAATTTCAACAACCCAACAAAAGACTAAATAATTTTTCTTGGTTTGGAGGGGAGGGTTGAATGTGCGAAAGTTTTGCAAGGGTTTACTGGTACAGATATAGTCCGATAATTCAGCATATTTGGTAATCCGGCCAAGGTTTTGTTTAGCCATAGAAATTGCATGTGTTTGGGGTGAAAATAAAACAGGTAAAAGGAAGCTGATAACATTGAATATATTTCATTTTATTCAACAAGTTCACTGTATACCACGATTTTTAAATGGTGATCCGTGTAAAACTGCACCTTTCATTTTTAAAAACTATAACAAATCGAGTTATAAATTCTTCTCTCCCAAATACTTTATTTGACAATGTTGACGTCATCATACAATGAAATGAATAAAGTGGACATTATGAAATCTGAGCCTCAAATGATCACATGTTGTGCAACAACAATCGCACATGTCAATACATGGTTGCCAAACGTTGCACACAATTGTTTAAACATGTTGGTTTTGTGTAAACGGTTGTGCAACTTACCAAACCAACCCATACATGGTCACTATGTTTGCTACATCAGCCTCTGTCGCGAGAATTATTTGACAGTATAGGTGACCTTAATGTAAATTATATTAAATTATTTGATAGCACAGGATGAACTTCACACCAATTATTTGATAGTTTAGTCGGCCATTATTAAAATTATGTTAAAGTTTGTGCTGATCTTAACGCATAATATTTGATAGTGTACGGTCATCGTTTCGCGAGTTATTTGATGGTCTATGGAGATCTTAACGCAAATGGTTTTAAAGTGTATAATAATCTTTTCACTAATTATTTTATAATGTATGGTGATCTTTATGCTAATTATTTCCTAATTAATAGGTTAATAAATCATTAAATAGATAAATTAGTATTCATAATAAAATTAACTGTGATATTAGCTTTGCTAATTGAGAAACCAAGTTATTTTTTCCCCTCAAGAATGATTGTTTCCTCTTTTAAAAAGCTTATCCCGATTGAAGTTATAAAAAGTAGCGTTGTAATTCATAATTCCAATTTCCTCCTCCCTTATTAGCAGTCATTCCCCTACACACCGCCTTCGACGTTTTTATTTGTTTCGGAAAAACAATAGGGCATGGAACAACGATGAAAGGTTATCAAACTTCTTCAAATTCTCTCAACCCTTAAAGGAGCTTTGAACTACCATGAAGTTGGATGAAGTAGAGACGTTTATAAAATGTAAACATACATTTTTGCAGTTAACATTGATAAAATTGTACTATATTTTGAGTTATTATATAAGTATTGATCAGGAGTGTGCAAATACTCGAAAATTCTAATTTGATTCGAGTCTTAAGTAGGCCTAGTTGTTCGACCTTGATTCAAAAAATATTAACTATGTCGAAATGTATGATTCTATCTCAGAAATGTTGAGTTTAATTAATTCTATTTCAGTTTATGATATAGAAGGGAAAAGGGGGTAAAGCATTTCCCAGGGAAACAACTTTTATATCTAAAACCCCAGAAGGGACTCAGCAAATATGTATGTTTTGATAATTTAAATATGGCAGAGGCCTCTGTTAACCATCAACTCGAATAGAACATGACTAATTGAATAAAATCGCCTTCTCACACATCTCTATCGTAACATAATTTTACGTATCCTGATCCTGGGTCAGTTTTTTCTATTCAAGTCATATATTTTCCACTACCAGCTGGCTAGGCCTGTCATAGCTTCATAAGCCTTATAATTCATCTTAAGACTAGGACAGGTACAACATCCAGTCCCAGGCTGTAAATGTATCATTGTGATAGGGTAAACCAACATTTCACCAACTATAAATGTTTCGGCCACTCAGGGAATTGAACCCGGGACCCTTAGTTCAGTAGACAGACACGCTACCAACAGAGCTAAGTTGTCGGATCTATTATAAGGTAATAACTATCAAATTGCCATTCGTAAGAAAACCAAGTTTTTATGCGAGTGGTATTCCATTTATAACATTTTATGGCTCCACGGGCCTGGAATAATAATTACACAATCGAAACGGCCGTTGAGTGACGCCATATCTCAGTTGGTAGCCTGTCTACTTATTATTAGCACCGCGTCTTACTACCCGTTCGGGTTATACGCACTTACGCTAATGTGCAATGGTAGGGTGATTGTGAGATGAAATGGAGGACCTACAGTTTAACGTGGAATCCGAACCACGGTAGAGGCCTGACATTCCTCACATTCACAAGTTGTGATTAATACACGTCTTGTCAGAGGTGAAGGAAGGGTTTGGCAATCAGATAAATCTGTGCCGGGACCGAGGATTGAACCCCGGACCTCCAGCACAGAAGTCTGACACCTTACCCCTAGACCACCAGGTCACCGCCTGTCTACTTATCTAGGGGTCCCTGGTTAAATTCCCGACATGGCAGTAAAGTTGATCGCTGGTGAAATTAGGGTTCACTCTTTCTCAGTGATGAATTCACTGGCAGGGGGCTGGCTGTTGTGTATTTTCTAGATTTTAGGTATCATACAAGTC
>CABFWO010000879.1:34556-76146 GCA_902155825.1 Timema genevievae
GAGAGGGTGGCGGCGCGGCCTGTGCCAGTGCGGAGTAAAGAGGGAAGGGCCGACTGGAAAGTGAGGCACAACAATCCCCCACACTGGCTTGCGCACTTGCACACGGGTGACTCCTGGCTTACAAAAGGTATTACATCATATTATACAAAGCTTATTCTCGGAATCACATATTATTTCTTATTTCTAAATTAATGAATTATTTACATACGCATTCTTAGAGATAATTTCATTATAATATTGACATAGAGTGAAGGCAATAGTTCCTATTAATACAGATAAACAAAAATAAACGTTAATATATGATAGATAAAAATAACAATAAACAAAAATTCAATACGGCCCTTTCTAGGGCCAACAAATACATGACAGAAAACGGCCCTTTTCAGGGCCACCAATACACAACACATACTCGGCCCTTTCTAGGGCCGACAAATACACGACTGGAAGCTTTGGGGATGCAAGAGCGTTACAGATAGAAATAAGGAGTAGAGGGGTGGTAACAACTTGAATAAAAGTTTTAATCAAAATAGAGCCAATTTAGAGATAATAGATTTTAAAAAAATTATCTCTTGAGTAAACTACCATTAAATTTAAGGTTGGATAGCTAATTTCAAAAATACCTCTAGAGAATCTTATTAAGACCCTAGATACCAAGTTTAAGCCCGATCGGTAGAATGGTTTCGGTTCTAGTACCAGTAATATATAGACAGGTGACATTGTAAAAAACATTCTTTTGGGTTCAGGGGGGTTTTGAGAGTCGACATCCATCAAATTCTCGATCTATATTCTTTATTTGATGATAACAATACTTTCTCTTTCCAAGGAGTGATGGACAAATTAAAAATCTGTAATTTCTCAACGTATCTCACTACAACATGAGAAGTGGTGCCTAATTCCGTATTTCCGTGGCTCTAAGGCTCTTTAATCCCGGTCCCGCGCTTTTCGTCACACGCCGCGACTCCGGAGCGCCTCTTCTAAAACAAAGTAAGCAATAACTCACCGCCAGATAGGGGTCAGGTGTCTGAAATGAAGCGATCAATCCCGGGACGGCACAGATTTGACGCAGACAATATAGTCTCGGGTTTCTAGGCTGACATTTTTACTTTCTCATATAAAGAGAAGGTATTTTTACTTGTTTAAATTAAATATATTTATTTGATCTGGAGTAACTAAGGTGTAACACCTTGTCTTACACTTAACCAGGTTACATTATTATTAATAATTAATCTATAGCTACAGGTATTATAAATTTTAGATAAGTAACTTTAAGTAAGGAAAATATTATTAAAACAAATCTTAAAAACCAAACAATTAGTAAAATAAAATTAAATCAACTAGACTCATAATCATTAGCTGATATCTTTTAACAAGTTTAATCTAATTCGTCATATTGTATTATTCAATATCTTAATAAATCATTCATACAACATTTATTTAAATTAGCATAGTTACAAACAATAAATTTAAAAAAATACCAAACACACAAATGTTTCAATTTTATAAATACTCAAGATAAAAGTTCGAAGCAAAGTTCTTATTTTATAGATCAAGATAATTATTTTTTGAAGGCAGCGTGGTCGAATTTCTGATGGTACCAGCCAGGTAGCTAGCTTCCTCCATGACCGTTATGCTGCTACAGTGAAGGATTGGGATTTGTGAAGAGGTATACAGAGTAGGGAAGAGATGAAACCGGGTTAATAAATATTCAGGTGATGATGAATGAAGTATTTTGATGACTAAAGTAGATTACGGTGGGAAAGACATGCAGTACGAATGGGATCTTCTAGAACCATGTTCAGGGTACTGACTAGCAAACCCAATGGGAATAGAAGAGACCAGTAGGAAGATTTAGACACAGATGGGAGGATAATATTAGAATGAACCTGAAAGAGATAGGGTTTAATGAGGTGGAATGGATAGAACTAGTTTAAGATATGGATAGGGTGTAATGAGGGGGACTGGATAGAACTATATCAGGATAGGGATAGGGTGTAGTGAGAGGGACAGGATAGAACTAGCTCAGGATATAGTGTAATGAGGTGGACTGTATAGAATTAGCACAAGATAGGGATAGGTGGCATAATTTCGTAAGTACAGCAATCATATTTCACGATCCTCAAGCTATAGATTAAGTAAAACTACAGTTAGATAGTGAAATTAATGTCGTTCTTTTAGTCGTAACAATTAATAATGAACATATTTTTAACAATGAGATTATACTGATTATCTACGTTTTGGTGCCACAACCCCCCTCCTCCCAAAGTGGATCTTACAATTATATCCATATAAACCTGGGTCTAGATCCGAAACAGTAGATAACTGAAACTCAACAAGTAGGTATAGGGATTACACAAAATAAACAATGAAGTCTGAACATTTTAAATTTTAAAATAAAACTCTGAAAATCATTCGTGCAAAGGGGTTGAGCATACAAGAAGAAAACATAACTTTTAGGGGAGCCGTAAAACTAGAATTTGCCAGGAATGTAGAGGGATTACTTCAAACTATTGCCATGGCTTTGCGTGAATTTGTGGAAATGAAGGGTAGAAAAGTTTAATTAAAAAATAATTATTTTCATTTATAAATACATGTGAATGATAATGTATAATTATTTCTTGTGTACAGAAAAAAAAACCTTCCACAGGGCACATGAAAAGCTAGTTACGATACTCTTCCAAATAATAACATAGGTGTTAAAGATTTAATTTTCTAAGTGGGGCGAGTGAAATAGAAGGTTTTGGAATTTCTAAAACTAAAATAAAAAGCTAATTATCAGTGTATTATCAGATTGAAATTTGTCATAAAGGTTTAAGGACGTGCCAAACCACCAGAAAGGATTGAACAGTTACACATTCAAAATAAAGAACCAAATATAGGACCGGGGTCACCTAGAACTTCTAAAACTAACAATTTTTGATATAATATAAAAATTAAATATTGAAACAAATGTTCAGAAATAACTAGAAGTGACTGAACACATTAAATCTAGAACACAGGAAAAATTTGTACGATTGTGTTGTACAATTTTTTTTTTTAACAAAATTAAATATTTAGGCAAGGTCTCCTATCTGTCACTAGAATGGCTCGGTAATCTGTTGAGTATTCAGAAAGAAAAAAAGTACCTTGACCCTATGGCTCAACTATACCAAAAGATAGATACTAAAGTTTGTTGTTCAGCTAGATTAAAATCATAAACTAATTAGGGCATTGTGTGGCATCATCGTAATAAACTTAAAGTGAATCTCATGAGAAAACTTTAAGAAATTTGAAGAAAACGAAGGAAGATAACTTTATATCTTACAGAGGTCACCAAACTGTGTGTAAAACTCGAGTTGAACTTCTTGAAACTTTCCATCTCGTATTTTTAAAGTCTTTATAGATAAAGTCTTCCATCTCTAATAGAAGAATTGTTTATAATTGAACAGAACAAGAGAAACTTAATATCTTCAAGGTAGGAAGGAAAAGAAACGTAAGCTAAAGTAATTATTTTGGCAGTTGTTATGTCAAAAAAACTTTTTTGTTTGTTTTTTAAGTTCTTGAATATCCGTCATGGGCATTTGGGAATTTAACCTGAAAAGTTTATTTTTATTTATTTGTTTTTTTAGCACCGCGTCTTACTATCGGGTTATACTCTTAAGAACTAATTATTCTAATGGGCTAGAAATTGGGAAGGTTGAATTTATAAGAGGTGAATCCACATTTGCGTGGAGGGAGGGTGGAAAACAATTTAGATAAAACCACCCCCAGTTCATCAGACAGAGATTCGAATCTCAATCGCCCCGTCCTCGGCAGTCTAGCTCAACATGAAACTAGCACGTTAGCTAACTACGCCACCAAGTTGGATAATTTTGTGTCAAAATAAATCTATTATTGCTGGAGGAGGTATATTTATTTTTATTTTTACACAAAGTAATCTCCAAATTCTTGAATATCCGTCATGGGCATTTCGGAATTCTACCTGAAAATTTTATCTTTATTTAAAAAGGTTATTTTTAAATTTCACTATGCTCATGAAAAATATTTAATAACGATTGATACTGTCCCAAAGCCCCCATTTTAATTAAATCAGGTTTTTTTGTTCATCAAAAACAATGTTCATAAACTTTGTTCATTATTTCCTGGTTGTAGAAATGTATATTTTTAGGTCATTTTTAGTCCTTTCAAATTTTAGGTCATAGTTTTATTTAGCACCGCGTCTTACTACCCATTCGGGTTATATACGCGTATGTACTAATTAAAGTATTAGGAAGCTTATATTTAAATGAAGTGCACCCACATTTTCTTGGAGGGAGAATGGAAAACAATTTAGGGAAAACCAACCTCAGTTCACTCGACCGAGATTCGAACCTCAATAACCCCGTCACCGACGGTCTAGTCTACTGCGAGAGTAGCGCGTTAGACTACGTGGCCACCGACGCGGGTTAGGTAATAGTTGATTTACGTCAATTTGAGTATTTTTAAGTATTTTTCAGTAATTTTGATATATTTTTGAGTAATTTTAGGGCGTTCATAATGAATATTATTGATATTTTATAAGTTCATATATTTTTTTAACATATCTCAGTTGTCAGTGTGGGAAAATGTAGAAAATGAACTTTGTATCCTCTTTACTTGTCTGGTTGTATAATACACATTCCTTGTGAGACTTCAACTAAGTTGGAAAGGGCTACGTTGGGAGGGAGATAGTTTTTACTTGTGAAGCAGATATTTGTAAACCAAAATTGTATTTAGCAGAACGAAAGAATTTGTTAAAGGCTTTTTACTGAACAGGCATTTTTTTTAGTCTACATTTTGTTAAGTTAGTGTTTGATTTAGTCGTGTGCATTGATTACGAGCTATTGCTCATATTTTAGATCATTTTTTAAAATTTGAATTAATTTTTTTTTAGAATTTTTAGCTAATTTTATAGGCTATTAAAATCTGGGTATTAAAGTGTATAAAACTAAACAAAAAGTATTTACTCAAGACATACTGTATTTATTTTGGTTACAAAAAAGTACAAATATGGATTTTAATAATCTAATAATTTTATTCAGTACGCCCATTTAGTGAGATTATTCTGTAGTTGATAAAATAAAGGTTCATGGGGCGTTCTTTAGTAAGGAAAGCTGGTTCCTTTTTTTTACTTTTTTAAAGACTCGTTATGTGCTCCTTTTTCATATTTTCCGCAACCCATCGACGCTACTCTTTACTTCCTACCCACCCTTCCACCTTTCTAACCACCCCTGTCAAAAGACAGCGAAACTGAAAACTGCTGTGTCACCCTTTTTTTTTCCCCCCCGGTTACAATATACATACAAGAGTGGCGTGAATAACAAAGAAGTTTTTGCCTGATGAAAAAAAGTTGAAAGAATATAAAACGAGAGAGAAAGAAACTGAGAAGTTTACACATTTTGTGAGTCAAGATATTCAAAACCAGAACTCTCGTGTTCTCGGTTTTATCATATTCTTGTGTAGAGATTTAAAAAAAATGAGGTTAGCAAAATAATTTTGAATAAAGTCTATATAATATTATAAAATAATAAAAATTAAACAATCATAATTTAAAACCATGTACTATTGTATAATATACTCGCTTTGCTAGTTGGGGGGCTCCACCCCTAAACCCCCAGTCATCAAATTTGGCACTCTTATGGCAATTGGATGTGCCAATATGCCTGCCAAATTTTATGATTCTAGCTGTCCCATAAGTGTGTCAGAAAATTGAAAAAATGTGTGTAAAATGTGCAAAATTCACCTAAAATAAAAAAATCTAGCTCTATCTAGCCAAATCCGTTTTTTGATAGGTCTAACCGTTTAGCCACAGAGACCTCCAAAGAAAGGTCCGCACCGACTTTAAAGTTGTTCCGCCATTTTGAATTTTTTCCGTGGGTTTAAAATTAAATTTTTTACCTTTATGGAATTCTCCCGTCGGTTACAGGCTAGAAGCTATAAGTTTGCCAAATTTCAAGTTTCTATCTCCTCTGAAAGTGGGTAAACGTTAATATCAGTGAGTGAGTGAGTGAGTCAGCCATGTGGCTTTATAGTAGTATAATGTATTTATTAGCGATGACACGATCGAGTCCTAGATTCCTAAAAATCCTATGGTATTTGAGAGATTCGAGATTCGTAAAAATCGCAAAAATGACTATCGAATAATTTAAGAATAACTTGACATTCTGTAACCATTTTAAAGCAGTTTGTAAAAGGAAATATATAGACATGTGGAACCGGGAGAGTAACAGAATCATTTTTTTTAAAATGGACAACATTATATTAATATAATTAATTTACTAATAGATTGTTTTCGTCATATACATGATAACACCCAGATTTTACCAATAATAAATTTTTCAGTAATAACGGTAATCAAACTTTGTAACCCTTAACCTTAAAGGTCAGATACGCTAACAGCTGAGCTAACGTGTTGGAATGTTGTAGAAAAATGACACCCGAACACGGGAGTCGAACCTCGGGGCATTTAACTCATCGCACCGAATGCTCCACTACTGACATATTCAGGAATTGACCTATAAGCTTAGGACTATTCATAGATCTTAGCTTGTGGCTTAAGGCAGACTCTGTGATGGACGTGTGTATCCATCGTCTCTCAGAGCTATCAATTAATCACCGCCACCAGCGAATGCGCGTCTGATTTACTCTGCCGCTCATACAAGATTGAATTACACATGGTTGGCGTCATGCATGAAGAAGGTGGTAATTAACTTTGGTTACGGACGTAAACGTAATCATATACGGCTATATCACCATCCTCATATCAAAAAAACATTCATAGAGATGCCATATTTTTATTTTTAAACATTTGGACAACGTACAACTATTTTTATCAGTAACACTTAGAAATCAATAATACTAAATATAAAAACCGTAAGTGTGTTAGATCCTAGTGGTAAAGTATCTTCTATATTAATAAAAAAGAGGAGTTTGTTTGTCATATGCATTGCGCGATATTTACCTCACGCAGATTTCTGAAATTTTTAAAATTAGTAGCCCCAGTGCACGAACATGTGTGCCTCGAAGTCGAAATTTTAAATTTCTTTGTTGATTTTTTTTTTTGTAATTAATTAAAAACCTAGTCGGAAGCAAGGCCATATCTAAACATTTCTCCCGGGAAATACCGGGTTATTCAGCTAATATTCTTTAAGATGCGTATAATTTGAACAGGTAGTAAGACGCGTTGATAAAATAAATAAATAATAAGCCCCACTTCAGTGGCCGAATGGTCTAAGGCGTCACTCTCAGGTTAGGCTAGCCTAATAATGATGACGGGGAGATCGGGGTCAAAATCTCAGTTAAGCCCAATGAGGATAGTTTTCCTTAAATGTTCCCCAATCTCTTTCCACGCAAATGAAGGTAGACTACATATAAATGCTTCCTTCCTCATCACTACTAAGACATGTCAATGGATACAATTTTGAAGGGGGCTGCTTAGGTAAGTGACATAAGTCTGTACATAGGTTTAATATTTATAAACCTTTTAAAAGTATACGAGTTTTTTTCTTACCGGAATCATTACAAAACTATTTTATATGACCTTAAACAAATGTCGAATTGTCAACTTAGTTCAAAAAGTGACATTCTCCACTGTGAAAAGTATAAAAGTCCACATATTTTGGTTGACAATTTAAGACATAAATGCCCGGTAGACGTAAGAAAACTTAAATATGAGCGTAGAGTGGATTTTTGTGAATCGAATGATAACATTTAATAGGGGGATCACAAAACAAATTTTATTGTTATTCGTATTTTCCCCTTCCCCTGTTTGTCATCCTATTGATGGGAAGCTTCACCCAGTAACATTATAAACCCACTTGATTTCTGGAGTTTTTAAATTTTTGCTCAGCTAATTTAGTGCTCTAAGCTTATATGCTAGTATTAATAGATAATCCACACGCCATTAAAAAAAAGTGAAATTTCTTTTTATGTTTAATCATTTAAAAATCGGAATAGCTATCAAAACTAGGATCGTATAATTAAAACCACGAACATATAATATATCTTTATTTTTTAAGGCATTTGTTTTCAAAAATAGATACAAAAAATGTATTTATCACATCTATTTTAAATTTAATTGGTGACTAATCATGGAGTACTGAGCTTTTATTTCAGTTTTGATCAGTTTTCAGTTTGGGAACATTTCGTTCGGACTTTCATCTGTAGCCGAGTGGGGGTCAAAAATTATATGCTCCTCTTAATCCCCTTACATATAAGCCCCACTCAATGTTTCCCTACTGTTTCTGGGTTTTTTAAAATACCAGACATTGCAATAAATACACATAGGGAATGTCAGTTATTTCTACCAATATAAAAGCTAGAACTCCCAATTTGCGTTTATAAGCTTATCTAACTATACAATTGTGGATAGCCCGAACGGGTATTTGTGCGAAATGAAAACAAAAAAAATCACACGAGGTTAAAACCAATGTCAAATTTGCGAACACATCCTACCCCATAGTAATTGATTTCTCATAAATAAATATTTTAATTATTACGGTATGAAACTTCTTAGTCAAATTATAAATACAAGTACTTATTAGTAGAGGTAGGTTTTACGAGTCAACATGCGTTTTAGCATATTATGTATGTAATTTATTTGAAGTAGTAACAATTAAAAAAAAACGGTAATATTTTCTCATCTATATGTATATTAAGTTGGGATTGTAGGAAACTCAAGTTAAGGACACTATTTTAGCAGTTTTTATACCAACAAAAAATTTGTTTTGACAAAATAAATTAAATATTGGTCCAATAGAAATATAAAGTTTTATTTTCTCTCCACGGTGATATCAATAGTTGTTAAATATCTGTCATGAGCATAGTGTCATTAGATGACAAACTTTTTAAATAAAGAGAAAAAGTTTTCATTAAATTCTATTACACTCTTGATAGATATTCAACAATTATTGATATCACTATGGGAAGAAAATTTAATTATATTTCTTTTGGAGATTTTTTTTCCATAAAAATATTTTGTTATAAAAACTGCAAAAATACTGCCCTTAATTCGCACTATAACATATATAAAATACCCAAGAACTTTGCTATTTAATAATTGATTTTTATGAGGAAACTTATTATAATAAATCTTCTCTCAAAAATTATTTAGTGAGCTGCTCATTTTTTACGATCTAAAGAAATATGTTATTTAATAATTTCCTCAAAATTATGGAGAAAATACAAAACCTGCACCGACAAAAACAATTCCGTTCACACGCCTTTAATTTTTTTTAACAATATTATAATAGCTTCGAAATAAAAAGACTAAATCAATCCAATATAAAAACCAACTAAAAACTGTATTTGGTTTCTAGAACACCCAACTCGGGCAAAACAATTCTAAATTTGTATAACTAAATCCACATGTCGTGAACATTGCTCAACACTGTAACAGTCTGCGTTAGAGGAGCAGTATTATATTATTAAATATTCACTGCAAATATTGAATTTATTACAACTTGTACACTTTTATCTTGGCCAATAGGGGCCCATTTAACTACACGGATAGCAATATCTTGGGTAGAAAATTCGAACCAGACGTCATACTTGGTGCTGTTTTCCGTATACTACTTTATAAAACAGAGAAATTTAAGCCATAAAAAACGTTTTACCATATCTTAAATGAATGGTATGGTGTACCGCACAGACCTTTTCGCTTCTTTACCTAAGAAGGAAGACATTTACTTAAAATCCGTAGGATATATAAATCGAAACAATAAACATTGTTGAAGAAGAATATTGGAAATAAATAGAAGAGTGCACCGCGCGTCCTTTCTCTCGCCTTTATTTAAAAATGTAGATATTCAGGGAAAACTCGTATGATTTGTGAAACTAAATAATAAACATTGTTGCAGAATCATGATGGGAAAAATAGACCATCACATTCCACCAAAGAGCATGAATTAAATAATAAACTCTTTTACAGAAACATATTGAGAGAAAAAAACTAACATTTCTTTTTATTCAAGTTTAAAACAATTTCAAAATTAATTTCAGATACCTCAATTTAAAAATTATATTTGCTAATAAATCGTAAATTATCGGTTTTATAAAAACTATGTTTAGGATTAAAATATCTTTAATTTTAACAGTATTACTAATTTACTATAAGTTATTTCTTATTCCAAATAGTTGTCCGGATATTATCAAAACTGGAAATTTACGCTGATGTAAAATACCCTTAATCTCATGTCAATGGGAAAATGAGAGTTACTATTTTTTTGTAATTTTAAACATTGCCTGGATCAGAAAGTTAATCAAAATCGTTTAAGGATTTTTCAAAGAAAATATTGATTTTTCTTCTTCTCTTTTTGCCCTTCAGTAAGCTACCCTTCATTGGATGGGAGAATCATATAAAAACACTCGTTACCAAGTTTTAGCTTGTTTGGTAAAATTCGAGATACACAGACAGACAGACGGCACCGTGAAAACTACTTTTTTTGTTTCAGGAGGACATGAAACGTCAACATTCATCAAAATCTCTAGTTGTATTTTATTTTACGATCACAATACTACTCTCTCCAAGGGTTCGCCAGAAAGTGAAAATATAATCAACTTAAAAAGTAATTACTTTTAAAATAAATATAAAAACCACTTAGCTAATCACAACTTCGGTTTGTCAAATGAAGAATGCATAAAACCAGGAACTCGATATGTTTTCTGGTTCGGGTGTAATCTTTTATATAACATTCCGGCTAAAAGTTCATGAAATGGGTTTTTAAACATGTGTTTCCTTTCACAGCTAGACTGAGTAAAAAAAACCGGCTACACGATTCCGCACCGCATCGCACCGCCGCGGATGAATCGTCGAGAGATCATTGCTCCGGACTTTTCCGGTGCGGTGCGGACCGTGTAGCCACCTAACACCGGAAATAAATGTTCGGGAGCTTTTGTTTTCATGGTAAAACTAGGCATTTCTTTCACAGCCGTGTCACGTGTGACGCTGTAATCATTGTTTCCAACATTACATACAAGATAAACAATATTATATATAACAACTTATTGAACAACAAACATTATTCTTAATTATTAGCTAACTTAAAACTTTATTCTTCATAATTAATAGCTAACTTAATTTAGGTGAAAACCTATGCAAGTAAAATATAAATACAAACTTATTTTGTAATAGAACTCAGTCTATTAAGATTAAAATTGTTAGAAAATGCGGTGCGGTGCGGGTCGGTTCAGTGTAGCCATACCTTAAATGATAGGCTGTAATCGTTTAAAAGAGATGGACACACATATTACAGAAACAAAGGTTTAGAAAGCGTGGCAGACAATATCAAACACAAAGTGTTGTTTGAAGTAACTAGCCCAAAAAAAAATATACTCAATGGAGGTTTCTTAAAACAAATCATTTATAAGCTTCAGTGTTTGTGCGAGTTCTAAATTTAAAAATAAAAACAAAATCCATTTATTGATCCTTTCAAAGAGTGAACAAATTGTGTAGAGCTTTTTGTCTTTTACCGATGTCTAATTTCAACATCGAGTATGAGAGTAATTGACGAATTTACGACCTCTATTAAAAGTGAAATAATTTAAAACTTTTCAAAGTCAAGCCGTTTCGATTATATCTGTTGTTCGTACGTGATTAATCCAGTTATGGCAAAAGACCTCCAAACAAAAGGTTTCTTATTTTTATTTTCGCACCTGTTTCGGTTGTCATAATGATCTAAGGCCACACACTCTTATGATAGACAGGACCAAGATCTAAGACATGCTGGTCTGGCTACTCTTTAGTTCCGGTGATCAGACATTGAAGCTAAAAAGCGCTAGTGTCGTTGCATGCTATCACGTGCGTAGTTCAAATATTGTAAATAATTTTTAAACACTAAGATTCATTTTTACTCTTTTAGGCATAACTAAGACGTTCGGTTAACATGTAGGCTAATTAAAATTACTTTTAGGTTTTAACCTAAAACCCCACACTCACTCCCTGCCCTCATGCCTATCTTCGGAGGGTTTGACTCCAATTTTGGTCTCTGGGACCATACGACATCTCGATAGCCCAAAACTTGTCAACTAGTCGAAGACTATCCGAATTTATTCTTGCTTGTTGGGTTGATAGTCTATAAAAGAAAATGTACCCTTATTTGCGTGGAGGGAGGGTGGAAATAATTTTGGAAAAATCACCTTAATTAATCCCGACCGGGATTCAAACCCTGATCTCCCCGTCATATGCAATCCAGTATATTGCAAGAGTGACGCCTTAGACCATTCGAATACTGAAGTGGATCCAT
The DNA here is from genome assembly GCA_902155825.1 of Timema genevievae. NCBI lineage: Eukaryota > Metazoa > Arthropoda > Insecta > Phasmatodea > Timematidae > Timema > Timema genevievae. Next base: position 46,793 of record CABFWO010000879.1, read on the forward strand.
GGCCTATTGACTAGTTAATTTGATGGATATGGATGAGAATGATAGTTAAGATAAAATCCATCCACGATAGTGTGGAGAGAAAAATGGGAAATTATGGGAATAATAAAATGTGGACAAACGACCCCAGTCGGGAGCCAAACCATGACAAACCAGTTAGCATCGATAAACAAATTCAACAGCGTTTCTAACGATTTAAACGTCTCATTCACAGCTGTGGCTATTTGTATTCTTCTTTTTTTCCCGCGTTTTACTAAAAGTACGGTACATCCACATTTAATTACACTAATTAGGCATTAATTAGTAAAATAAGATTTTTTTTAACAAACGCACTCGTATTTGCGAGAAGTTAAAATGGGGAACAATATGTGGAAGAAAAACATCATCGATACATTCGGCCAGGATCTAATCCCTGACCTCCCCATCATTGGCAGACCAGACTGGTTGAGCTTGACGTTTAGTCCGTGTGCACACCGGTGTGGTCTACATCCCAATATAATCGTCTTTGAGAACGGCGACATTATAAAGTTTTAAAGTATAGATCAACCAAGTCATATTATTTTTAAATCGTGATATATTAGCCTGCATACCAATTTAGGGGATAGTAATATAGCTGGCATTCATATAATTTATGTTTGAATATAAAAATAACTCTCAACCCGAAGGCTGGAATGATCCACAACCGTTCCACCATCAGCTGTAAAGCCTAGGCAGCATTGAATCTCAATTACACTTTATTTTATGAAGTATAATACAGATAAACAAACCACGATATGGCATCTGGTTTGAACTATATTATCTATTTGTGGGGTGAGACGGGCTCTTAAAAATAAAAGACACTGAGCCCAAGAATATGGTTGCGGCCCCGAAGAACGCGGATACAAAACAGCGCAACCTCGTGGTCCCAAAATACATAGAGCAGGTATAAAACAGCGCAAGTGTACAGTTGTACGGATCGCGCAAGTGTTTCGTGACCTTTTAGTGCCCTCTTTCTTCTTAATAACAGCACGGGGGGGGGGGGGGGCGGTTTTTTAAAAAAAAAGGGGGGCGAAAAGGGGAGNGTTTAACTGGGTAGCAATTGTACAGATCGCGCAAGAAGCCTTAACGTTAGGGTTAGGGCTAGGTTAGGTTAGGGTTAGGTTAGGTTGGGTTAGGACAGGTTAGGTTATGTTAGGTTAGGATAGGTTAGGTTGGGTTTAGGTTAAGTTAGGTTAGGCTACTTTAGGGTAAGGTAAGGTTAGGTTAGGTTAGGTTAGGTTAGAGGACAATTAGGTCTCAAAGGGTGAAGTTGGACAGCTGTTAATTCCAGTAGTCTACGCATCCCTGCCACCAAACAAAAGAAAGTAAAGAGACACTCGACTTTTTATGGTAACTGAGAATTAAGCATTAAGCTCTTCTGTACCTGTTTTCTTTTGTACCCACTTTCTCTTGCGCTTTTATGTACCCGCGCTATTCGGTAGCATATTCCAGAATATTGGCAGTTTAAATTCAATACTAAGATATATTATGAATTCGAGTACAATGTGACTAGGTTGGTTCCTTACTTGCTACTTTCATATGGAATATTTTCACTTACAAAGATAGAAGGGAAAAGGGGGGGGGATAATATAGCTATCATTGTAAAAGTGTATGAAAATTGTGTTGTAGATTTTCAATTGAATCGTTCATAAACTGTCTTTCCAGTGATATGGGATTTTTTTTTGTTGCAAAGGTAAAAAAAAGTGAGTTATCTAATTTCGATATGGAATTGTGCTCTCTTCACGGTATTGGAAGACTGGAGGTAGGAGGGATGGCGTAAAACCTGTTACAGTCAATCAGAAAGCAATAACTAGTTTTTATTTTGCTCAGGCGAAGGGTATATAAGAGATAAAGTTCAAAGTGTAACGCTCTCTGCCTAGTTGCAGGCATTCTCTCGTAAACCCTGTTGAGTTTTGTAAAGTGATTGATAAAGTCATGCTGAACTCGAGAGTTTCAGTAAGCCAATTACTGTATCCCTGACTGATGCTGAACAAGCCTCCTTTAGAGTGGAGAGTTAACAATTTATCAGATCTTCCCTAATTGGTCAAGAGCATATGACCATTAAGGGCAAGTGGACGCCCTTCAATTTGGAAATTGATGTATTTCTCGGGGATACACGCTCTCTCTCTCTCTATCTGAAGATCCAGTGAATTGTGCTTGACCCGCCTCGGTGGCGTAATTAGCAAACGCGCTAGATCCGTGTTGAGCTAGACTGCTCGGGTGAACAAGGGGTGGTTTTCCCCTAAATTGTTTTCCACTCTACCTCCACGCAAATGCGAGTTCACTTCCTTTATATTTAACCTTCCCAATTCCTAAAACCATTAGCGTAATTAGTACTTAAGCGTTTAACCCGAACGGGTAGTAATACGCGGTGCTAAGTATTTTCATCGGCGCCATTTGGAATCGAATCACGCGTCTATAAACTAACTTGTGGCCGGTCACTTCAATGACTTAGTTAATAGGACGAGTAGGTACAGCCCAATCTTCAATGAAAGAGCCTTTTACGAAACAAAAAAATAAATATTTTCACAGATGGTAATGATAAAGTTTTACTATTTTATTAGTGTTGTTTAATAGGTACTGATCATTTACAACAAAAGTAACAATTGCAGATCACATGATCTGACGTAGGAATATATGAACGTACATTTTGTAACTTTTCTTGCGTTCAGAAAATGGGACTCTACTTACCAACAAAATGAGTCAACCAGGAAATATATTGACTTTAATCACGTGTAAATATTACTCAGATCAATCCAGGTTAAGAGTGGAGGTAACTGTCAGTTAGAAAAAGTTAGGAGATCTATTCTCATGTATCCATTCGCCAAGCCATAAGATGTGCAAAACCTTATGTTGAGTTGTTGTCACTTCGGCAGTCAAAAATCTAAAAGCGTTTAATTATTTTAACAGTTTTTACACTATTAAGAAACGAACCTATGAAAACAACCGTTTTGATATTTCAATTATTATTTTTTGGGAAGGGCATCAATGATTCACTTAAAATGCTTTACAAACGAGAGCTTCTAAAAGGCTGCGTTCTCTTCACAAATTAAGATGGCAAACCAGATGAAACGAGGGTGGTTGATGACGTCATACAAACCAACAGTGTTCACGTTCATGGGTTTACAAAATAGAAACGTTTTATTTTGAAACTTATTATGTATGGCTCTTTCTCTAAGTTATAAAATAACATATATTTATTTTGGTGGCCAGTTATAAGAAGATACAAGTGTGAATATAACAATTTTTAATTTATTATTTCATGCACTATGATATCTCTTGTTGCCACAAACCTTAAACAAAAAACCTCATAGTTTTATTAATAATTTTGTTATTTAAATCAATTACGAGAAAGCCAATTATGCAGTAATCTATAGAGAAATGTTATTAGAAACTTTTGTCAACACTTTGATAGATAATATATGCCTGGGTTTATTAAGAAAATAATTATTATTTCCACATAGGTTAACATCAGTGACTTTCAACTAATGCTAGCAATCAAAAGCTTCTTCTAGAAGTCGGTTACCACCTGCGTTGGATGACTGTACAAAGAGAGTGGCTTGGCAAACACGACCGGCAGATTAGATGGCATTAGTCTCATGTCCATGTGAGGCTTGTGTTCCATGTGAGGGCTTACTACATAGTTTATAACAAACTTTAGCATGTGGGGGTTGATGGAGCGATGGCGTGTCTACCCATCATTAGACGGATAATGCATTGATTATGGATTTTAAAAAGATTTATTTTTATTCCTCAAGTTTCTTCTCACTTACTTTTAGATCTTCCCATTAAACTGCCACGGCTGACCTGCTGATTCTTCGAGACACACCGGTTAAAAAAACGCTGACTTAGACCAATCGCTCCTAAAATCGGGTATTTTGATAATATGTAAATTCAAAATAATGTGGATTAGGGATTTACGAGACAAAGCCATGATCGCTAATAAAATAAAGGTCACGATCCTTTCAAGTGTGTTAGATTCTTCTTTGTTTAATATGAAATCCGTCAGGTATTTCTGCATAGGAAATAGGGATAAGGAAGGTATAAATTAGAAGAAATGCAACCCCTATAGCATGAAGAAAGAGTGGGAAACAATTTAGGGGAAACACCTCAACAAACATGGCCGAGATTCTAAGCCTGATCTCCCGTAATCGGTAAAATATATCAACCGAGACTAACGCCTTTATCGGTGTGAGCACTGATGCGGATTACCATTTCCCATCTTGGCCCATTTTCTCTTTTGGTCATTATTACAACTTTAATTAACCATGCTAATGATGAAAGGAGGTTTAAGGTAGAATACAGAGAAAATGTAATAGCATTTGCCTAGAGAGGGAGTCGGTATTATTATTATTATTAGCACCGCGTCTTACTACCCGTTCGGGTTATACGCACTTACGTTAATGTGTAATGGTAAAGTGATTGTGAGATGAAATGGAGGACCTACAGTTTAACGTGGAATCCGAACCACGGTGGAGGCCTGGCATTCCTCACATTCACAAGTTGTGATTAATACACATCTTGTCAGAGGTGAAGGAAGGGTTTGGCAATCAGATAAATCTGTGCCGGGACCGAGGATTGAACCCCGGACCCTCAGCACAGAAGTCTGACACCTTACCCCTAGACCGCCAGGTCACCGAGTCGGTATCCATCTAGGACAAACCCCCCCTAGGCATAGCCATGATTCAAGCCACGACCCCTCCATCAGCGACGGACCAGACTAAATTAACTTGACGTTTAGTCCGTGTGTCCACTGTTATTAAACATGTTTTATTATAGTCGAAGACTTTGGGTAGACTGCTGGTGTCAGGGATATCGAGGTTCAAATCCTTCCTGGTAGGGTGCACTGCACTGTGATTGGTTTTTCCTACACGGCTTTCCACGTAAATATGGGTGCACCACCTCTAAATGCAAGCTTCTTCATCGCCAGCTCATTAACGTAATCTCTCTATGTATATAAGTGAAAGCCCTGACTGACACTCACTCACTCACTCACTCACTCACTCACTCACTCACTCATCACTAATTCTCACACTTCCCACGAAGCTAGAGGGCTGAAATTTGGCACAGGTGTTCCTTATAAGCTAATTAGGAAAAGTAAAGATGTTTCATTCCAATGTTTTGTAATTAAGGGAGTGAAATCGAGGTAGCTATCCTAATCAACAATATTGCTTTATAAACTATTTTTAAGCGTTTAGAGGGTAATAAAACGATAAGTTTGTTTTAAGAATACCTTCGAAAAAATATATCAATTATTTTTAACCCCGTAGGTGCTTTTAAGGGGTGGAAAAAAATTAATACAGACAATTAATTAAAATATGTAATTACGTTTTAATATGCAACTCCAAGAGACGGTAGAAGTCTGTAGTTTATATTTTGTGCTGAATTTTGTGGTGTTTATAGTGTTTCTGTGAGTGAGAGGACCCGGCCCGGGGTGGTGTGTGGGGGTAGGAGAGGGAGACCTGTCCAGCCACGCTCAGCTGATAACGCCCCAGGCAGTAGGCAAGGGGGCCTGTCGAAAATAAAACTCCCCATCAGAAACGATACATGGTCACCTTCTCGAGGCGTTTCTCGAGTAGCACTAAGAACCGTGCCATTAAGCTTCAAACAAAAATTCCTCATTTTCATCCAAAAATAAATAATAACACAATATCCCGTGCGATGAACGGGCATTCAGCTAGTTAATACATATGCGTATAGACTAACAAGTAGTAATATGCGGTGAAAACGGTTGAGAAATCTCCATTTGGCTTACATTTCTCTTTTTTTGTTACCTTTAAACAGTTAAATTACATAAGCTACGTCTTTTAGGAAGTAGCCAGCATAAAGTACCTAGTATAAAACATATTTCCCAAGACCTTGAGGGCACAAGTTAATGAGAAAGTTTTATTCTTAGAAACAGGAACATCTGATTTAAAATTTTAATAAAAAATACAAATATTAAAAAAAATCCAAGCCATTCCATTCCTGAATTTAAAACATAAACTATACTTTCCTACAGTTAAAGCCTGTGCTAATAAATATATTTTAATTTTTTTAAATAATTGTTGATAAAATGAAAACCATAAATATTTAAATAGCAGCCGTACAGCTAACAGCCAATAAATTACAATTTCAATAGACTCTTCTATGGCATTAGAAGCTCAAAATTTAATTGCATAATCTATAAAAGTACGTCCCCTATAGTCATATTGAGATAGTTCTATAAAGTCCACCTCTTTAAACCCTATCCCTATCTTTAGCTATTTCTATCCAGTATACTTTAATACACCCTATTTCTATCTTGAGCTAATTCTATCCATTCCACCTCATTTCACCCTATCCCTATATTGAGCTAGTTTTATCCAGCATTATATTCCTATCTTGAACTAGCCCTACCCAGTCCACCTCATTATATTGTCTCTTTCTTGAGCTAACTCTATCCAGTCCACCACATTACATCATATCTCTTTCAGGTTCATTCTAATGTTATCCTCCCATCTGCATCTAGGTCTTCCCAATGGTCTCTTCCCAATGGTCTCTTCTCATTGGGTTTACCAGTCACTAGCCTAAACACGATTCGAGATTCTTCCATTCACGCTGCATGTCCTGCTCACCGTAATCTGCGGGATTTGACTACCCTGACATTGTATTGCGAAGAGCACAGGGTAAGTAATTCATCAGTATGTAACCTCTCCCATTACTCTATATCTAAATACCTCTTTTGGGTCAAATATCTTCCTAAGCTCCTTGTTTGCGAACACCTTAAATTATACTTCGTCATGTATGGAAAGAGACCCATGTTTTACAAAAAGAGAGTACAACAGGTAACGCTATGTTTTATATTCTGAGTTCTACCTTCCTTGTCAGCAGGCGAGATTCCAACAACTTACTGACCGAATAGTAGTTTGCTTTTCCCGACTATATTATTTTCCTAATCTCCAATATAATATAGTTATTGACAATTAAAATTTTCCTAAATATTTAAACTCATTAACCACGTAAAATTATGACTGACTGGATTTCAGGGGAGAGTTTTTTTTCACAGTGAAAAAACACAACAGGATTTCAATAAATTGAGCCCAATCTTTTTGTAATAGCCTCGTTTATTTACAAAACATAACATTATTTAAATTCATATAAATTTGGATAAGCGGAAGTAGGATTTTTTCTTCGGAAATATATTTGTAAAGATAAACACAGCCAACTAAAAGAGGTGTTTTGAAAAGTATTAATTTTATTTTATTAAATTTTTTTAGTTGTAAACTTTAATAATACTTTTATGACGTAGTCATATTTGTTGAAGATATGTCTCCCTACAATTACATTGTAGATAGTTTTTGTTTAAGCAAAAACAATTACAACACTTCTAGTGAGTACATTTGATTGTAGACGAACATTCTATTTCCCCTAATTAAAATAATTAAGACAGTACAAAGGAGAATTATCACAATTAATATCTCATAAAATCAAAGCTAGAGCAGTTCAACTTGCATAGCAATGAAGAATTATGTTAATTTAGATTGTAAAATATAGGGAAACTATGTCAATTTACAATGTGGAATGATGAAGAGCCATGTTAATTCATATTGTAGAACGATTGGGAACTATTTTAATTAGTATTAAAATGATTGAGAACTATGTATATTTGAATTGTAAAACAATGGAGAATTATGTAAATCCATACTGTTAAACGACGAAGGGCCATATAAAATCATGTTGTAAAACGACGAAGGACTATGTCAATTCATTTTATAAAACTACGTATGATTATGTAAATTCACTTTATAAATCTACGTAGAAATATATCAATTCATATTGCAATACGACAGAGATCGATGTAAATTCACCATGAAGAAGGATTTAAATTCGTATTTAAAGTGGCGGAGAGCTATGTAAATTTATCCTGAAGAATGATGAAGAACTATGTCAGTTTATCTTGAAGAATGACTAAGAACTATGTCAATTTAAAATACTAAACCATGAATAACTATGTCAATTAAATAGGCCAATAATTATAAATTTTATGGACACAAACTTTAACAAACCATCATTGAAAAGAATGGCGAAAGATTATTGTGTTTACTACCCTTTATTCCATTCGTTCTTAAATGTCATCAAAGGGTATGAGTTTAATCATGCCGCCCAAACTTTTGATATATTTCGAGGCGAATACAAAACCCAACTTCATACAGGCTTCCTTTCTACCCAAAACGTATTATCACAGATAGAGACACATTTGAAACAAGCCCAATTTTAGCTCTTGAAGTTTCTCGGGAACTCGACAAGGGAAGTAGAATAATTGAGGTAAAGGAAACCAGCTCCATTGTGTATTTGCGAGACCTTAATAATTTTTGTTGGATCTCTTTTTGCATTTAACCTTCTTCTAACCACCCTCCCTTACTTTATATACAATGATGAATAATTTTGTACTGTTTCCACGGTGGTCACTGGAGAACAAAGAATTTAAAAAATTGAAAGATAAAGTTTTACTTTACGATCTGATACATAGATTTGCTTATAATTTTTACAATGTTGGTTCTTAGGAATATGCGGAGGACATTTTTTAAATGCGAAGCTAAGTCGGAGTGAGGTATGAGATATGTTTAGAAAAGTCCAAACCTAAGTTGAAGATAAGGTTTATGTTGTCCAGTTTTTACTTTCTCTCGACCACTCGGAGAAAGAGGTATTGTGATAGTCAAAAAAATAATTGTAATCGAGATATTGATAAATGTTGACATTCGTGATTCCCTGAAACAGAAAAAAGTTGTTTTCGTGATGCCGTCTATATGTATATCTGATTAGAGCTGAAATTTGGAATCTAGGTTTTTTTTATAAGACTGTCCGAGGAGATTTCGGAACTAGTTATATAACACTAAATTTAAGGATAGTTCACTAGAAGGTAAAAATAGAGAAAAAAAAAGTGTTTTTCTCAAAATTTTGATTATATCTCCGCAACTATTTAAGATACGGAATAATTTATAATAATAAAGTTGTAGTAACAATAAAATAAAGATATTTTATATGTAATATATTTTTATAAAACTAATAGTTTTTATGCTATAGGCAAATATATATCTATTTTATGGCGCTCTTTGAAAACATACATTGATTGCTAATATTATCTTTGGTGGAGGGAGACTATCTTTTCTTATTGTTTGTGTAACAGTCTATATTATTTCATCTATACTCTTTGGTGGAGTGTTGCTGCCACAATGTTTCACAGATCATACAAATTTTTTTTAAATTAAATTTCTTAATTTTAAGATAAAAGAGTTAGAAAGTTGGTGCGGTGCACCATAACATTTTATTTATTATTATTATATAGCATCGCGTCATACTACCCGTTTGGGTTATACGCTTAAGTACTAGTTACGCTAATGGATTAGGAATAGGGAAGGTTGAATTTAGAGGAAGTGAACCCGCATTTGCGTGGAGGGAGAGTGGAAAAGACATTTAGGAAAAATCACCCCCAGTTCACCCAACCGAGATTCGAACCTCGATCTCCACCGTCCTCGGGAGTTGAGCTAAACACGAAACTAGCGCGTTAGCCAACTACGCCACCGAGGCGGGTAACATTTAATTAAAACATCCATAAGTTCTTCTAGTTAGAGAGGTTAAAAACACAGTGCACATGCTATTATTTTATACTGGTACGTCGTAATTTATCTATGCTTACGTTATATGTCCTGTAGTCTCTAGTCGGTGTTAAAATACTGTTTATTATTTGTGATGATTACATGTTGAAGTATATCATATTTAGAGATAATTTAAAATTTTATATTATCTAAGTTTATTTCTTCCTTTGAAGTTGACTTCTACATTTAGAAGCTTCGCACAGCGTTATTGGTTTTATAATATATATATATTTTTTCCATTCTGCTCAAATATGGTCAATTGGTAACGCGAGGTGCTCTCAGTTGGGTGTATTGGGTAAGAATCTAATCTGATTTACAAGCTAAGACAAAAAAGGTGTTGACTGATTTTGGGATTGTGCGCTTAAAGCCAACATCAAACTCTGTTTTTTCTTTACCATCACGTCATACTACTCATTCGGGGTATACATCTTCTGTACTAACTACTCTAATGGTTTTGGAATGAGGGGGTTGAATATAGAGGCAGTGTATCCGCATGTACGTGTAGGGGGAGTGTAAAACCATTTAGGAAAAACCACCCTCAGTATACCCAACCGGGACTAGAACCCCGATCTCCTCGTCTTCGGCAGTCTAGTCCAACACAAGAGTAGCGCGTTAGACCAAGCGGCCACCGAAGCGGGTCATTCCATCTTAATGTGGATTCACACTTTCGCCTAAAAACTAGCGCAGAACGTAAACGTGGTCACGTGATGAGCTCTAAGCCAATCACAAGATTTCCACCTAACTGGTTCGAGCTGTTCTGCTAATGTTCAACTCATATCTACCTCGACTGCTTTGGCTGAGATTTTCGTTCGGCACAGGAGAACCAATCAACTTTCAGAACCAACCATCTCAAATCAGTGCGCATGCGCATTTGATAAAGCATGCGCTCTACAGCCAGAAGAAAGCAGTCAGGTTCGTTGGCCGTTGTGAGGAGATTTGAAATAGCCCGTTAATGTAAAGCGTGTGTAAAGTCTGTTCAGTGTAGGAGTTGTTTTCTGAAAGGCCTTTTTCCCTACCAGAACTCTATTATATATTAGGATATTGGTAGGAAAAAAGACCTTTCAGAGATTAATTCCTACCGTGAATGGAGTTTATCGATGTATAGGATTGTGCCACGACATAGCGTTTTAATTAGAAAACATCCATTGGGAGAATGGTCCAAAATATATGTTTATCCACTATAAAATAAAATATGTTGATAATCAGCTGTTTTAAGCTAGCGTTGCAATGCATCATGGGTCAACATACAGCGTGTGAATTGCTGAGCCACTGAGGCAGATTCTGCACTCTATTTTCGGCGAACGTGTGAATCAAACTTTAACGTCAAACACAGAAACCAGAGAGTTGACCACGAACCAATAGGAAATTAATCTTTCCCTCCTTCGATGTTTGTCGTTGAAACCTTATAAGTGTATCGAATCAGCCGAATCCATTCTTCGTTGCTATTTGATAACTTCTCTCCAAGGACTTGTTTTATTCTGGGAGTGAAAAGCGTTCGTGGAAATTTGGCAGGAGTTGTTGGATTGCTTTTAAAGGGAAGGGGGGAGGAGGGGTTTCTCTCCTGGAGGTCTGAGAAGGTTAATTCGATCAATGTGGCGATGACACTATCGTAAAGAGGGGCTCCTCTCTCTCTCTCGAAGGTTAGGAAAGGAGGGTGGAGTTAGGAGGGGGAGAGACTAGTTTTGGTGAAACACTAAGGACGTGCTTTCCTTTGTTAGGTAACTGGTCTAGAGTCTGTCGTGAGTACGACCACAGAGACACCTCAGTACAGACTCGAGATCAGGGGTGTCAAACTAACTTGATCAGAAGGGTCACTTTGAAAATTATAAATACTGAAGGACCACATTAAAAAATAAACAATTGATGGTTTACAGGGGAGAAAGCGGGTAAAGTCAAATTTTAGTCAAATTTTAGCTCGTATAGAGTTGGTACTGCCATCTTTTGAACAATCATGATACCTCTCTAATTCTCTTTATATTATGGTTAAGAGAGGTATTTTATTTTTAAATTAATTTAAATAAGACAAAGAATTTTCTAGGGTCTTCATGAGATTTGAGATAAACTTACCTTAGGTTATTTCCAAGGTTTTTTTAAAAATAAATTATAAGTTATACTTTAAATTTTATGTTTAATTCCCTTTCATATTGATTACAAATGTGTGTCCGTAAGTCGATATTTCTCGGGTATTTGTTATTTTTCATCCTTCCCTAAACAACGCACAATATCCTCTCAGGGATTCAACCCAAAATAAAATAGGGCAGTAAAATGGGACAAAATCAAATATGACGTCATCGACAAGGGGGAGATTGTAATGATGACCTCATCTAGGGGTAAGTTACCTTAGGGAGGGGAGGGGAAGAGAACATGAGGAATGACGAGACTGAAGAGAACCCAAGAAAGGGATGGGGTAGAGGAAGAAAAGTGATTTATCCGTTAACGGAACAGGGGTTCCAATGGAGCAATCACACTACGTATGTGCTCACAAACATTACACATATTTAGTGCAAAAATTTAACATTTAAAAAAATCAATCTCTGGTGAATAAAGACATTTAATTTGATTACCCCAAATAATGTCGTGTTTCAATAAGTTATTAACCAGAAAGGTGTATTTCTGCAACATTTATAAAACATAAGAACCAACCAGCATTGCATGATGGTTAATAAAAGGTTCATAGGCCACACAAAATAATAAATAAGGCCGCAAGTTTGAAATGCCTGCTCTAGAGGGTTTAAACTCTACAATAACTAAAGAAAATTAAAATCTAATTTAATTAACTAACCTTGAAAGTAGAAAATGTTCACTTTAAAAATTATTTAAATCGTTTTAATTTTTCTTAATAAGAGTATTTTGCCCAATTTTTTTATTACGTTAAGCCATATGGATCTGTATAAGACTTACAGACTAACTTAACTCTAGAAAAGACGCAACACGTAGTCTTCCAGCCATTTATTTATAACTCTGAAAACAAAAGTTTAAATTTAACCTATGTTAAAAACAAAATTTGTGTCAGGAATGAAACCCGTGATTCTTAATTCCATGGAGAAGCATACTTCCGTAAGAATCAAATAGCCAAAGCTATTATTTATGCTTTATAGTGAGGATTACTAAATTGAAATAATTGAAAAAGACACCTGAGAGCGGGAATCGCACCCGGGACCTTTGACTTAGTACGCCAATGCTCTAACCACTCAGCTATCCAGGATTCGTCCCATGCTCAGGGTCATTCTTCACTCATATTTTAAGGCAGAGTCTATGATGGACGTGCGGAAATCGTTGGCTACAAATATGTGGTTTTATTAACATCACGAGGTAGTTGGCTTAATGCTGTCACTTGTACAATTATTAGAATTGTAAGACATTGCATATTTAAGAATCAAATAGCTAAAAGTCCTGTGCTCGATTCCCGTGTCCCGGTGTCATTTTTTTCAATTTTCAGAATACTTCCGTAAGGTAAGGTGTATGCCGTTTATTTTAAAACAAATTTTATATCATACATTGATATAATTATTTTTTTATAATGCACGCCCCTATTCGATTATGGCCAAAATATTTACTGTTTAACAAAGTAATAAATTTTATTTTAAATATTTATTTTTTTAAATAAAGTGATTTTGTATGGGTTTTTATTGTTACGGCTTAATCAGAATACCAAAAGCTTGTAATAACTATTTCAATGATACGAGTTAAGAAGATAATATTTTTAGGAATTTTGTTAATTATTCATTTGGATAGAATAAAAATAAAACTTCAAAGACACAACCATAACTCATTGAATACCACTGGAATACAGATCACATCATCTTAGTTAAGTGTCAGTTAGGGTGCGAGTGGAGAGAACGTGAGAAAAGACCAGTGTTTTTCCAGTTTTTATATCAAAACATTTTACTGGCCAAAATATATCCAGTAGAAAAGTAGAGTTTAATTTTCTTCTCATGGTGACCTCAACAGTTGTTGAATATCTATATCCATCAATGATGTCCTGAAATTTAATGAAAACTTTTCCTCATCATTTAAATGTTTCTCATCTAATTCCGCTATACTCATGACAGATATCCAACCAAATTTAATGTTGATATCACCCGTGTGAAGAAAATTAAATTCTTTGTTTCAACTGGAGATATATTTGATACATATTGTCAAAAAAAACTGAAAAAAAAAACTGTTCTTTTATCGCGTAACTTACACTGACATCTTAAATCTTACCGTTGAGAGTGATTTGTTGCCCGAAAATATGTTTTAAATAAAAATAATATATAAGTATCAGATTAGTTTACGACTTCACGAGTTATAATCTGATAATTAAAACATATTTGTTGTATAATAAAACACATATGTTTGTTATCACATTTTAAAGCCATCCACATTGGTGGCCATGTGGTCTAAATGTCTATCTCGGTCTGGGTATACCGAGAGGGGGAGAAGGGTTCTTCCCTTCACGCAATTGCAGGTACATTTTCTCTAATTTCTACCTCCTTCATTACTACTCCACTAGAGTAACTAGTACATATGCGTATAACCCAAACGAGTTTATGGACGTGTCGAGGAAAAAGAAAAACAAAGAAGCGACTAAATAAAAATTCATCAGTGTTGCCACACAGCAAAGTGACACTCAAAACTCCTCGACAAACATGTATTATTTATTTAGAAAAATAAACAAAGCTTGTTGGATATAATATAAACAAAGGAACGTATTTTTTTGAATATATTTAAAAAAATATCGCGACATTTTCAATAGTAATAAAAACATTTATATTCCATAGTTATAAGATATTTCCATTTTTATTACATTTTTTTTCTAAACTATTCAAATATATTGTTTTATTTCTCTCTAGTGGATGGGTTTACAAAATTGCGTGTTTGAAAGAGTACGAAAGAAAAATAGGTACGAGGAAAAAAATATTGCCAACAAGGAAAACGGGGAAAAAAGAGAAAATTACCAATATCGTTGTTATTGATCAAACATCCCGGTGTTATGGTTGAACATGCGCTAGTAAATCGGTGGACACGCGGTCAAAGGTGTCAAACCTCATTTATTCTGGTTTTACGATGACGGGGAGGTTGATGTCCTGGCATGGTCTACACGAAGGCATGTTTCCTTGGATGGTTTTCTACTCTTCCTTCGTGCAAATTCTGTTAATTTTACTCCAAAATCATATTTTACTCATCCCTACTTCATAAGGGTAGATATTTGGATAGTCTGAACAGGCAGTAACATGAGGTTAAAGCAAAAAATATGGTATGACAAAATCATACAAACTTTCTAAAATAGTTTGGAACCAAATTAAAATAATCTTTTTCTCAAATAGATTGAAACCCAGTTAGAAAAAATATTTTTAAGTAAACTAACCTTAAATTAGTAACTCCAAGAAAAAGTACATTTTGGTATTTAGCATGTAAAATACTTTCAAGCCAGATTTCTAATTTAAACCAAATTGTTAAAGTAATTTTCAAAAGAAATAGAATTTAAAAAATTCAATGTTTAGAAAATTACCCTTAATATTTTTTTTTTCTTATAAGAGAAAAAAGCAACACATTTTTATTCATCATGTAAAACCCTTAACAATTATTGAATTTTTACAAAATCGTTAGAAGCATTTTTTTTTAAATTCAAATAAAACTAACCTCAGTAATCTACGCTTTAAAACCCAGCAGAAGTCAACGAATTTTTACTGAGCGATACAAATTCGTAGCTACAACTTCCTTCGGGGTGGAAGTAAAGCCGTCAGTCACATGTTGATTGTGGCACGTGATATATCCCTGCCTCTCATTGGGCGCTTCTTGTCAGGATGGGAAGAAGGGGGTGAGGGGAAGGGAAAGGTGCGACTGAGATGAGTGAATCGAAACTATTATTTGAGGATCAAATAGTTTTAGTTATTTAATTTTTAATATGTAATCCTGTACAATTATAATAATAGTCTAACTGTACAAAGTGGCAGCAATAAGCCAACTACCGAGTCGAAGATGGCTGCGTCATCTGATAGCTCGTGAATAAAGCTGACGATTCCCGCACGTCCATCATAGACTCTGTCTTAAAATATGAGTGAAGAATGACCCTGGGCACGGGAAAAATCCTAGATATCTCAGTGGTAGAACATTGGCGTACTAAGCCGAAGGTCCCGGGTTCGATTCCCGTGTCCTGGTGTCATTTTTCAATTTTCAGATTACTATTTTAGGGTTTATTGAAAAATTACGTGAATAATAGAGTGTAGAAAAAGAACAAATCTGTGTCGACAGTCCTGTCTGATTAAAGAGATTGGTTATAAGTTAAATCGTCGTGTCAGCAACCTGCACTAGTTTAAGAAGGGTCGGGTTCGATACCCGGGAGCTCGGCTTATCTCCACTATTGTTCCCCCATGCCAATGCATTTTATTCTTCGTGCACGGCTCCTACGTGTTATTTAAATGTACTACTGGTATGAGTCTCAAAGTTAGAATCACGTACCCTAAATTAACGAGAGTTTCTCTCACTCCAAAGTGAGAGCTCATGATCAAAGCTAACGATCAGCGACACGAAATCTGGCCTCCGCCATTAAAATGGTCCGCAAGTGAAACGACATCCGATCTTGACTTGTTCTAGACAAAAGACTCGTAGTTAACCGCCGGGAGAGGGTCTATTACGCCTCATTTGGTCTTGTACCTCTAACAATCAACAGTAATTAGGTCCTTTTGGGTCGCAATAATTATTGTTTTATCAGGTGCCGTAACAACTCTACTCGAGAGTTTGATGCTATTGTTTGGAACTGAATATTGTTGCTGACAATTGACGGTCATTTTTTTGCAATATTTACATTTATAAATGAGCAAGATAAAAAAAAAGCCATCAAAAAATATCTCTGAGACTGTTTGTTACACCTTAAAGGTATGTGAAAGTACATATCCGGTAAAATTTGTAGGCTCTTTCTCGCTCGCCCGTAGACATCCATGGGATGGGTGGGCTGAGAGCCTGCTCCACATGGAAAAAACAACACATAAACAGCGACAATAAATAGTCAGGAGTAGTGTTTTTTGCTGCCTTGTGCTCCACATGTGGCGTTAGAGGAATTAATAATAATAATATGTTAACCTTGATTTACTTACTTACTCTATAGCATTTGGAACTCAAAAGTTCATTGCCACACTTACAAAAGTACGCCACCTATCCCTATCTTAAGTAGTTCTATTCAGTTCACCTCGTTACACTCTCTCCCCATCCTGAGCTAGTTCTACCCAGTCCCCCTCACTACACCTTATACCTATCCCGAGCTAGTTATATCCAGTCCACATGATTACACCCTATCCCGAGCTAGTTATATCCAGTCCACCTCAATACACCCTATCCCTATCCTGAGTTAGTTATATCCAGTCCACATCATTACACCCTATCCCGAGCTAGTTATATCCAGTCCACCTCAATACACCCTATCCCTATCCTGAGTTAGTTATATCCAGTCCACCTCAATACACCTTATCCCTATCCCGAGCTAGTTATATCCAGTCCACCTCATTACACCCTATCCCTATCCTGAGTTAGTTATATCCAGTCCACCTCACTACACCTTATCCCTATCCTGAGCTAGTTCTATCCAGTCCCTCTCACTACACCTTATCCTTATCCTGAGCTAGTTATATCCAGTCCACCTCATTACATCCTATCTATTTCAGGTTCATTCTAATTTTTTTCTTCCATCCACATCTAGGTTTTCCCAACGGTCTCTTCCCATTGGGTTTGCCAGTCAGTACCCAGAATAGGGCTCTAGCTACCCTTAATTTAAGATTTATAATCTAGATCACGATTTGATATCGAAATATAATCATATCACATCTAATTATCAAGTCCGAATTAAATATATTTTATTGTTTCGGCTAAATCACCCCATTTTAAAAGACAGATAAACAGCAATGGGTTGAATAAATATATGATTATAGACTTTACTACATTATTTATCTGTTCAAAATTTATATTGGAACAGGGAAGAAATTTACCCCAAAATAAAAACTTATTTGGAACTCGCTCTTAAATATGTTATCCAGACCTTGTCTAGTTCAAAGAAATATTACATGGATATTACGATTTAATTAGCTGTATAAGCATTCATCTGAGAAGAAAAACAGGAAAACATCATCCCTAAAAGAATAAATTGCATTTGGTTTAAATCGAGCAAAGTATTTTTGACACGGAGTCAGGAGCATTAAACCCCTACCTACGCAATACAGCAAAACTTATAAAGTACAAGTGATAGAAAATACAAATATAAAGAGAGAGAGAGAAAGTGATAAAAAAAAGCGTTAACATTAAATAAAATAAACGTCACTTTAGGATTAAATTAGGAAAAGTTTTTTGTTTTTTGTTTTTCGGACCCCCTCACATAGGTTTGGTCTGGGAATCTCCTGGGGGTCTTGAAACTTGTTTCGTAAAAAGTTTTCTTCAAAATAGAGATACAAGTTTTAACGTATTCTTCTCAGTTGGTAGTTTCTAAAACATTCCGGTAAAAAAAAAAGTTGAGCCATCGTCGAAACTTTTAGAGAATATCACATATTATATTAATTATGCAATATTGGTTGTATACATTGCATTATAAACAAACGTTCAAGAATATATTAATTATAAGAAGTTTAAAATTACTCTAAACTGACAATAGAGAGTGAAAATATAATATGCTTATAAGAATATGAATAAAAATTAAAATTAGCGTTCAAAGAAATTTAAAAAATATTTCATATGAGAACAAAATATGAAACATAAAAATAATTAAGAATTAATAAAGTTATAATGTTAAATACAAATTAGGGAATGATAATATGATTAATATTGGGATTAATACAATAATATAAATAAAATTAACATACAAATTAGATTACTATGTCAAATCCAACACGGGGTGAAAATTATGGTGTTAGCGTGAGGTGAAAAGCACTGCCCAACCCAACTACGCCTGACCGTATTCCCACAAGAGAGCGTATTATATATATATGAATGTAGACATATATAAACCAAAGAGAGAAAAGAGATTTATTTTAATCTTCCCTCTAAACTTCAGATACAACATTCATATAATATTATTTGAAATATTATCGAATAGGATCAAATTCTTATTCAAGTTTAATCCTCCTTCAAGTAACATGCATTATTAATTAATATCAGTCATTCGGTAATTTTAACACTTCATCACAATCAGAACTGTTGAAAAATCTGATGTTACAGAGATGACATTAAGGGAATATTGAAAATATTTTATTTTATGTATAAACAAATAAATAATTGCATATTCCCCTTGAATGTTAACTTAGTAACGTGACGTTTTATTTTTTTGAACAGTTCTAAATATGTTCAGGCCTTCAATGTGTCGAACCACCGATTCTATTTCTCTGAAAAGTAGACCTCACTCCCTCCATTTTCCTATCGTTACAACAGTCTTACTAGTAGTTCTGTGAACAGTAGACCTCCCTCCATGTTATTATCGTTACTACAATCTTACCAGTAGTTCTGAGAACAGTAGACCTCGCTCCATGTTATTATCGTTACTACAGTCTTACTAGTACTGTGAACAGTAGACCTCCCTCCATGTTATTATCGTTACTACAATCTTACTAGTAGTTCTGTGAACAGTAGACCTCTCTTCATGTTATTATCGTTACAACAGTCTTACTAGTAGTTCTGTGAACAGTAGACCTCCCTCCATGTTATTATCGTTACTACAGTCTTACTAGTAGTTCTGTGAACAGTAGACCTCCCTCCATGTTATTATCGTTACTACAGTCTTACTAGTAGTTCTGTGAACAGTAGACCTCCCTCCATGTTATTATCGTTACTACAGTCTTACTAGTAGTTCTGTGAACAGTAGACCTCCCTCCATGTTATTATCGTTACTACAGTCTTACTAGTAGTTCTGTGAACAGTAGACCTCCCTCCATGTTATTATCGTTACTACAGTCTTACTAGTAGTTCTGTGAACAGTAGACCTCCCTCCATGTTATTATCGTTACTACAGTCTTACTAGTAGTTCTGTGAACAGTAGACCTCCCTCCATGTTATTATCGTTACTACAGTCTTACTAGTAGTTCTGTGAACAGTAGACCTCCCTCCATGTTATTATCGTTACTACAGTCTTACTAGTAGTTCTGTGAACAGTAGACCTCCCTCCATGTTATTATCGTTACTACAGTCTTACTAGTAGTTCTGTGAACAGTAGACCTCCCTCCATGTTATTATCGTTACTACAGTCTTACTAGTAGTTCTGTGAACAGTAGACCTCCCTCCATGTTATTATCGTTACTACAGTCTTACTAGTAGTTCTGTGAACAGTAGACCTCCCTCCATGTTATTATCGTTACTACAGTCTTACTAGTAGTTCTGTGAACAGTAGACCTCCCTCCATGTTATTATCGTTACTACAGTCTTACTAGTAGTTCTGTGAACAGTAGACCTCCCTCCATGTTATTATCGTTACTACAGTCTTACTAGTAGTTCTGTGAACAGTAGACCTCCCTCCATGTTATTATCGTTACTACAGTCTTACTAGTAGTTCTGTGAACAGTAGACCTCCCTCCATGTTATTATCGTTACTACAGTCTTACTAGTAGTTCTGTGAACAGTAGACCTCCCTCCATGTTATTATCGTTACTACAGTCTTACTAGTAGTTCTGTGAACAGTAGACCTCCCTCCATGTTATTATCGTTACTACAGTCTTACTAGTAGTTCTGTGAACAGTAGACCTCCCTCCATGTTATTATCGTTACTACAGTCTTACTAGTAGTTCTGTGAACAGTAGACCTCACTCCCTCCATGTTATTATCGTTACTACAGTCTTACTAGTAGTTCTGTGAACAGTAGACCTCGCTCCCTCCAAGTTAGCGACACCTCCCCTCCATTCATCAGAGGGGATGGATGTATTTTGAATGCTATTACCAGTATTGCTCCTACCTCTGTCACTTCCATGTTTGTCAGGGCCATCAGTGACACTGTGACAGATCTAAGAAAGGAACAACTTGCTCTAGCCTATGCCAAATGTTAAAGTTGAAAGAGGCCTTTTTTAAGCTTGGATTGATTTTGAATAATTGTGGTTACTCATAAGAAGAATTAATTTGAATGTAATGTGGATAACATAATTTATTAGATTCAATAATAAATATATGTATATACCTGCAAGTATATTTACCATCCCTAAAAGCATGACACATTCATTCATTTTAATTTATATTGAAACAAATTTCGCAATAACGGTGGAAGGTTTTACTAACCCATTCATTATATTTTATCAAATGTAACAAACCCATGATTATCAAATTTCAAATATACATCCCATATGAATTTACTCAAACATGGATTCAATTTTAGCTATTTAAGGGAGATGTCATGTCACGAAGAAATTTAGAATTCGTGTTAATCTGTTTCAAAGGCAGCATTTATTAGCATTGCCTTTCTATAATGCTTGTTGAGCTTTATAAAAAAAATGCTAGTTCAAATATTTCTCATTGAAGACAGAGAAAAAAAATTTCATTTATAAAAATTTTAATTTTTTTATTATTTTGCCAACAAAACTAATGGATACAAAGAGTTAGTAGGGGTAATAGATTATTTATAAATAAAATAAAATGGTAACACAGCTCTATGTCATGAAATATTTTAAAAAAAATTGTATTGCGTTTTCCCTTTTATCCTTTGAGGGAAAATACATGCAAATATTTTTAATTTTACTTTTAGTCTTAATATTATTTTACGGAATTCGAAAAAAACGTTTTTTATATTAATTTAGAATGTTTTCTTCAAATACTTATATTTTTAGCACCGTTTCTTACTAACCGTTCAAGATATACACTTATTTACTAATTACGCTTGTGGTTAAAGGGATTATAAAGGCTGTATTCATAGGAAATGTATCCGCATATGCGTGGAGGGATAGTTTAGGAAAAAACACCCTCAGTACACCCAACCGAGATTCGAACCTTGAGCTCTTCGTCATCAGCAGTCTAATTTAATACAAGAGTAGCGCGTTAGACCATACGGCCACCGAAATTGATAGATACCACTATTCCTTTTTTTAAATTTAGCACCACGTCTTACTACCCGTTCGGTTTATAAGCTTAAGTACTAATTACACTAATGGATTAGGAAATGGGAAGGTTGAATTTATATTAAGTGAACCCGCATTTGCGTGGAGGGAGAGTGAAAAACAATTTAGGGAAAACCGCCCCCAGTTCACCCGACCGAGATTCGAACCTCGATCTTCCCGTCCTCGGTGGTCTGGCTCAACACGACTGGCGCATTAGCCAACTACGCCACCGAGGCGGGTCACAATTATTCCTTGACATATAAGTTATTAAAGAACGCTCGATGTAACTATGAGTAGAGAACTTTAAAAAAAAATCTACAAAATCCATATTTGATTTATTTTGGTTAAAAAACTGGTTTTGTTGTAAAAACTATAAAAATACGAGCCTTATTAACTTGGGATTACTTCCATTCCTCTTCCCTTTCCCTGCTTCTTCAAGACTTGGTATGAAACCCGCAAACCACCAGCCAGCTCTCAATCCACAAAGTAGTTATCACAGTTAGCATTCCAAATATGTCACCATTTATAGCCCACCCTGTATACACAGTAACTTTTTTTTTACATTTCATCCTCTAAAAAAGGCACTAAGCCATCTTTTTTTTTTATCCTTTATCCAATGTGACGTGACTCACATTTTATAGCCCAGTTAATACCTTAAAACGCAAACTCGTGACGCGACGATAAGTAAGATTAACTCAGCCACTCGATTTAAGTATTGCTATGACCTAAAAAGTTTTATTTTTTTTATTTTTGTATCCCTTTCATTACATGTAAAACATGCAAAGGATAGAAAGTTAAAATTTGACCAACTATTTCCCCCCACACTCCTTCCCTTCACTTCGCCTGTTTTGACCCAGTTTCAAAAGGCGTTACGCACCCCTCGTACCCCTTGCGTCTCAACACCCCCACACCTTACCCCCCTGCAGTACTTTCCATCGCAAAACCTCTCAGGAGGTTCGGAACACTCGTAAACATTTGTAAAGTGTAGGTACCAGGAGAGGTTGATTTTTACGGTACAGCACTTTACTCTCAATGACATGAGACATTAAAAACTACCCCCTTGACGACGCCTGCTCGGCCTCAAGGTCAAACGAATAAATTCATACAAGACGCCGGATCAAAAACACTTGTGTCTTTTTTTTTTTAGGCAGTTCTTTATTGACACTGAAAATAAGAAATAGAAGAAATATTTGAAATTGAAGACTAAACAACAGGCTCATCCACCCTATTTTACCGGTGAAGGGTAGGTTGAGGATGGGGGGGCTTCAAATCCCAGCCGGGTGTACTAAGGATTTTTTTTTATAAATGTTTTTCTACTTTCCTTACACATAAATGTAGGTTTAATAATTCTAAATTCTACCTTCCTTGTTTCTAGCTATTGTAATAAAACTGCAGATATCCCAGAAATGTGGTAAGACATGGTGTGGAAATAATAATATTAGAAGTAAATAAATCCACAGGTGGTGTATCCAAACGGCTGATTGTCACAAGTAGACATATAGCTGTATATATATGTAAATAAATATATATGTATGTATATATAACCTTCTTCAATAATTAAATTATGTTAATTATTATTATTATTGTACACACTTTGGTGGTTGCATGGTCTAAAGTGCTACTCTTGCAGTAGACTAGACTTTTGATGAAGGGGAGATCCAAGGTTTTAGTCTCAATTGGGTGTACTGAGGGTGGTTTTTCCAAAATTGTTTTTTTAATATCCCTCCACGCAAATGCAGGTACACTTCTTATCAATATAGCCTTCCTCATCCCTAAAACCATTAGCATAGTTAAAACATAAGAGTATAACCCAAACGGGTAGTAAGACACGGTTCTGGTTTATTTATTTTTTTACATAAATTCTCTATATCAGAATGGCTTGCTGTTAAATTTATTTCATATTGTATTTCAGATAGTTGAGAATAAATTTTAAAAATACATTTTTCTAATAAAAATTGACTAAAGTCTCTATATTAAAAAACAACAAATGGGTACCCACTTGGGTGGTCGAATGGTCTGAGACATTATTTTGACAATAACAAATTGGTACCCACTTTGGTGCTCGAATGGCCTGGGGCATTATTTTGACAATAACAAATTGGTACCCACTTGGGTGGTCGAAAATTCTGAGACATTATTTTGACAATAACAAATTGGTACCCACTTGGGTGGTCGAATGGTCTGAGACATTATTTTTACAATAACAAATTGGTACCCACTTGGGTGGTCGAATGGTCTGGGGCATTATTTTGACAGTAACAAATTGGTACCCACTTGGGTGGTCGAATGGTCTGGGGCACTATTTTGACAATAACAAATTGGTACCCACTTGGGTGGTTAAATGTTCTGGGACATTATTTTGACAATAACAAATTGGTACCCACTTGGGTGGTCGAATGGTCGGGGACATTATTTTGACAATAACAAATTGGTACCCACTTGGGTGGTCGAATGGTCGGGGACATTATTTTGACAATAACAAATTGGTACCCACTTGGGTGGTCGAATGGTCGGGGACATTATTTTGACAATAACAAATTGGCACCCACTTGGGTGGTCGAATAGTCTGGGGCATTATTTTGACCATAACAAATTGGTACCCACTTGGGTGGTCGAATGGTCTGGGGCATTATTTTGACAATAGACTGGACCCCTAATAACGAGGATATCAGGACAAAATTCCAGTAGGTGTACTCAAGGTAATATTACTTGTACATAGGTGGTTTCTCACTCTTATTCCACACAAATGTGGATACATTTCCTCTTAGTTCTACCTGCATCTATATTCTACTGTCGTAACTAGTAAAAATTCGTATACTTCGAAATGGTAGTGAGAAGCGATGAAAATAATGTTTGGTTTTATTAATTTTAGAACAAAATTCAAAAACATTATAGCTTTTTAATAAAAAAAAATCAACATCTAAGAATTCAACCCTTGACTTCCTGAGTTTAAAGTTTCTCTGTTACATATTTATCAAATAAAATCGATGGGAATGGGGTGGTAGAAATGCTATACAATAAAAAGTAGAGTTTTATTTACGACAGAAATGGTTTTATTATTGAGACTCGAGGTGGCTTAATGAAACATTAAAAAATATATTTGCTTTATTTGAATGGACAGAAAAGTTGTTTGTTTATTTGTAGGTATATATTTTAATATTACATCATAAGTGGAAAGTATATAGGGGGTGTATTATAGCCCTCAGTCACGTTGAAGAGGAGAAAATGTGATTGGAATGATGAGGATTTTATACGTTGACAAATCCACACATATTGTTATTAAGCCATGTTAAACATCTAATTAGTGCTCTATGGGCTGTAATCGTCCTTCTTAACCTTTCATTCAAGTTCAATTCCAATATTAACTTATCGATTGATGTATAAATGAGCCAAGTCTCATTACATGGGACATTACAAATAAGTGTGTGGAAGTGCGTGGGTATAAAGATTATAATTGTAATTTAATTAGTGAAAAAATAATTAAAGTTTAAAATTAAGGTCAATATAATACATCGACTTTTTGTGTGCCATAGTGATTATAATAATTCTAAGCATATATGTTTAAGTAAAAAATGTAATATAAATAATAAGTAAAACGTATTCAAGAGAAAGTATATAAACCCAGCATAGGCCCTACTTTATAAAAAAAGTATACATATAGAAATATTACTTACCTACTCTTTGGCATTGAGACCTCGAAAGATCATCGCCGCACTCACAAAAGTACACTACCTATCCCTATCTTGAGCTAGTTATATCCCGCCCACCTCATTACACCCTGTCCCTATCTTGAACTGGTTCTATCCATTCCATCTCATTACACACTATCCCTATCTTGAACTGGTGATATCCAGTCCAGCTCATTACACACTATCCCTATCTTGAACTGGTTCTATCCAGTCCATCTCATTATACCCTGTCCCTATCTTGAACTGGTTCTATCCAGTTAATCTCATACACCCTATCCCTATCTTGAGCTAATTCTATCCAAACCACCTCATTACACCCTCTACCTATCTTGAGATAGTTAAATATATATTTATCTTTTTATATATATATATGTATAAATAGCTATTACTCACTCTACTTTAGGCTCTTTATTTCATTCTTACTCCAAGAACAGACCCCATTACTTACGCGTCATGGAAGATAAACCTTTATCTTAGTTTTTATTGAATTTGGCAAAATTCCCGCTTAAATCCAAGACGTGCTGTATTTCCTAAAGTTTGTTTTATTTATTTTTCCTTTCAAATAGATCTTACTTTGGTCAGTTAAAAGCTAAGTTTTCGATTAATAACATTTATTTCAAACAGCTTTCATTATGAAGGATGGGGACTATTTTCTTAACAAATGATATCCAATTAATGATGATCAAATATTACAAAATTTCATGGAAACTATTTATTCAATAATTGAATCAAAACTCTAATTTATTTAATTAAAAATCTCATAAAAATAACCTTTTTAAATTCCAACAACTTATATCTTTCAGTATTGTGCTTGCATAATGTGCTGGGCGTACCAGGTTTGATTCCCTGCGTACCAAAACAAATATATTATTCGGGAAACTTGTGTTCCCCTTTCACCATGATGAGTTACTGTACGGGACTGGGTGTTGTGTCTCTTCTAGATTTAAGTAGATTGATATAATCAGTAGATTCAGAAAGTGAACTTTAAATACCTCAAATTAATAAAATAAAACATTTTTAAATTTTTAAAAGTGTTACAACTAACCACGTCTTTCATTACCTAACAGATTAGAAATTAATAAATTATGTTTATATATTGTTTAGAAAATTTTATATATATATATATATATATATACTTAATCACGCCGTTCCCTTACGGAGTAAGCAAGAAACTGTGTATATAGCTAAAAAAACAACTACTCCGAACTTAATCCATCTTCACTAACTTTCTCCACTCTTCCCTATCCTTGTATACTCCCTTCGTTTAAAAAACATCCATACACTTGAGTCAAAAATGCTCTTTTATTCTTACAACTCTTTATGTTTTTCTTTTTCACACATTCGTCTACAACATTTAGACTCGTCTTACATGACCTACCCTTTCCTTTGATCCACACATTCTACCTTCATATATTTGCTTAGTAACTCTTTTGATCCACACTGCAGATGCGTGGAGATACAGTTTGAAACTATTCAGCAAAATACCACATGCAGTACAATGAACCGGGATTTTAGCCCCTGATTTCCCCAACACCGGCAATCCCGTATGTTGTTAAAGCAGCCCTTTATACTATGCAACTTCTGAGGAGTGTTTAAAATGGATGTTACATTAAAATTAAAAATGTCGTTAAATAATGTAATAAATACTATATTTTCAAAAACAATAAAAATGTTCTAGGTGGTTCTAGAGCCAAGTGCTCAATCCACCAAAGATCATAAGTAAAAAACGAGAAGTAGGTACCCTTAAAATAATTTTCATTAGAAAACCAGGCTAGCCATTTTGTTTGTAACTTTAATCAAAATCGTTAAAAAAATTTTTTTTTTAAAAGTCCGTTCCATCTCTTTATGCCCTTCAGTAAACTACTCTTAAATTTAGGGTTGGATAAATTATTTAAAAAATCCCTCTAGGAAATCTTAGATATCAAGTTTTAGCCCTATCGGTAAAATGGTTTCGGCTCTAAGCCGAGATACAGACAGACACATAGACAGGCAGACAGAACGAATAGCGAAAACATTTTTTTCAGTTTAAGGAGGTCATGAAACGTTGACATTTATCAAAATCTTGGGCTTGATTTAGCTGAAGATCACAATACTTTATCTAACTAAGAGGTCGAGAGAAAGTAAAAATCGTACCGACTCAAAAATCTACAAAGATGTGAAACACGAAACATCTAGGAGAATATATTATAAAGTACGTATGATTGTGTCTTACTGTTCATTTTATAAATCCGCCTTGTTATTTTGGTTAGTGTGAGTGTGTGAGACAAACATAATATTTCAAAATTGATTGTAGGTTTATGTTTTATTTGCAAGCAACCCACGTCAAATATAAATTAATAACTATAAAATAGAGTTTCTCAGTTCATATTAAAAGTTGGGGATTAAATGTTAAAATTCAAGTCGTCAGTTGGGTCAACAAACATATTTAATATCTTTAAACAGTTCCGATCTTTTACGTCAGAGATATAAAAAAATATACACAGTACAGGGCCGGTCTCGCGCAAACCTGTGTATAGTCCAGTTTTTGCAAAAGGAACATTTTATGACAGATATAAAAGTCACTAGATCAAATGTCACGTATTCATGCGTCAAGTCATGTGATCTTCAGCTGTTATGTTTGATAGATATTATAAATACCTATAAAACAACACTAAGAATAATAGTAAAATATTATAAATGTTTACAGTAAAAACAAATAAGCCTATTTTCTAAGAGATTTTTCCTATACTACCTTACATTTTTTATTTATTTAACTTGCAGTTAATGAACTGATTGGCTATACAAGTACACGACTTATAAATTAATTTAAGTCCAGAACAAACATCATTAAATTATCACTTTGAAACCAACATTTCGCCAATAATAATTTTTTCGGCCATGCAGGGAATCGAACCCGGGACACTTAGCTTAGTATAAATACACCCTACTGACTGAGCTAGGGCACTGGACAGTATAATTATTACAAAATGGGTTTTCTGAAGCTTTTAAATAAATAAAGTGTCCATCTTATTAGTGTTATTATTTAATTATTTTTCTATACTATTTTTGCTAGCCGTATTGATAATCACCTAAATTCTAGAACAGAGCTGCCACAAGATAGTGGATTCCCAAGGAGGTCGGTGCTTGAATCCCTGTCGGATGTACTAAGGATGATGGTTTTCATAAAGTTTCCCACTAAGCCTCCAAGCAAATGTGGGTACAGTTTATCTAAAGCTCTACCTTCTTAATACCTAACCCATCAGAGTAAATATGTGGATATCACGGATGGATATTGATAAGTGGTGCAAAAAAACAGTTCGTAGGGGCATGATAAAGGGAGTGGCGAGTTAAAAAAATAAATGATACGGTTCACCTCGCAGATTTTCTCTCTCTTTTATTTAGATATAGATACATTTACTAAAACCTAGTAAGATTTGTGAAACGAAATAATATACATTGTTGCAGAAACACAGAGAAAGGAGGAACAATCTCACTCCACCAAAAAGCATAATAATTAAACCCACTTCAGTGGCCGTATGGTTTAAGTCGCTACTCCTGCAAGAGAATTAGACTAACAATGATGGGAGGATCGTTGTTCGATCCCGGTTGGGTGTAAAGAGGGCGGTTTTCCTAAATTGTTTCCCACTCTCTCTATGCAAATGTGCCTTCACTCCCTCTAAATTCAACCTTCCTCATCCCTAGCCCTTTAGAGTACCATAAGCGTATAACTGAATGGTAGTAAGATACAATGCTAAGCAAAGATTCAAATTTCAAAGAACTTAATAAAATAAAGTATATATTTACTTATAACTCCGAAACAACTGGCTTTATAAAAATATATTTCAAACAAAGGATATTTATTTTAATTACTTTTACAACTTTACAACGATAAGTTATTTCTTATCTCAAATAGTTGTGGAGATATTATTTTAAAATATTGATTTCCTCTTCTGTAAATTACCCTCAAATTCACTTTCAAGGAAAAGTGAGCATTCTCTTCTTTTTTTTTTTTTTTTTTTTTT
>CABFWO010000879.1:76200-122765 GCA_902155825.1 Timema genevievae
TTTTTTTTGACAGGGCCTAGATACAAACTTTAATCAAAATCTTTAGAGCTTATTTTGAGAAAATCGAGTTTTTCTTCTTTTTCCTATCAGTAAGCTACTCTTAATTTTAAAGTTAGATATCAGATTCCAAATAATTTTCTTGGGAACCTTATGAAAAATAGATAGCAAGTTTTAGTTGATTTGGTAAAATCGTTTCGTCCCTAGGCCTAGATACAGACAGACAGACAGACAGACGACATCGCGAAAACCACTCTTTAGGTTTCAACTCATGAAATGTCGAGGTTTATAAAAACCTCGAGTTAGATTTTTTTGACGATTTTAGGGTAAAAATTAAAAAGTATACGGATGCTAGGATTAATTTATATAAGTACGTATGTGATTAAAATAATTTAAAATAATTTATAGCTATTTATTATGTAAAAGATTAATATTTTTCATTCATTTTACTAAGTGTATCCAACAAAATATCTCCAGAGAAATATTTTGATATTGAAAATAAATAAACACATAACTTAGGGTAAATTATTTCATCAAAATACACACCTAACATTTTACTCGAACCATCTCCACAGCAAAGCCCCTTTCTTAAGTTATTTATCAAAACTCTTAAAACATTTGTGAAGTCATCCGAGAGAAGATCGATATTTGTGAACTTCAAGTCTAATTTCCTGAAATTTTCCCTTTTTCAATTAGGAGGGATTTTACTAAAGGAAGGATGAAGATAAAATTAGCAATGACGTAACAAATGTCGGATTCCGACTGCAGAGACACCAAGATTACAAGGTGATTCTAAATCAACGTAATAATAATATAAAAAAAAGAGAAGAAGTCACACTCTGATATACCTTAGTAAAGAAAATTCTTTTTTGAATAACAAAGCCATATTCTTCTTAGAATTGACATTCTTTTGAGTTCAATTAGATGAAGATCATTCTATTGAATTCAACTTGGAGCACGGACAGAGAAAAATACTCTTTGTGAATATTCTTCTTCCCAAGATTCGTGACATTTGATTGTTAGATTTCAGGGAAAGCTTCTTTAGAAAAAAAAAAATCAATGACGACTTATTTTATAAAAATCCACATTTATTTTTTCAGGTTTATATTCTAGCGATAATAATCTGGCATCAACGCCAATTTGCTAAGCTTGCATGATTATATATCTAGACTAGCTTTGCTCGTTGGAGCCTTTGCCCCCAAATCCCCAGTGGGTTTTCTTTGCAAGCGGATGCAAACTAATGTAATTCCAGCGTTGTTTTGAACTTAACAACTTAAAGTTACCGGTATTGTATTGTATATACCTCACCGACTTTAAAATTGCTTCGCCATTTTGAACTTTTTTCAAGAGTTAATTTTTATTTTTTTATTTTTTTTTACTTTTTAGAAATTTTCCGTCGGTTACAGGCTAGAAACTATAAGTTTGCCAAATTTCAAGTTTCTAGCTCATCTAGAAGTGGGTAAACACTAATGCCAGTGAGTGATTGAGTGAGTGAGTGAGTCAGCCATGTGATTTTATAGTAGTATAATTAAACAAGCACTTTCTAAGCATTGGTTCTTGTGGGTACATGACTTACAAAATAAATTAGCTAAGAGGAGGTCCCTTAACATCCATGCACCTGCATTCACTTGGTGAAAAAAATGGGTGATTCACAGTGAAAACCACAATATGAACAAAATAATCTATGTTCTGTACAACATGCTACAATTCTAACCTCAACTTCCCTATCATTATTATTATTAGCACCGCGTCTTACTACTCGTTCGGGTTGTACACACTTACGCTAATGTGTAATGGTAGGGTGATTGTGAGATGAAATGGAGGACCTACAGTTTAACGTGGAATCCGAACACGGTGGAGGCCTGGCATTCCACACATTCACAAGTTGTGAATAATACACGTCTTGTCAGGGGTGAAGGAAGGGTTAGGCAATCAGATAAATCTGTGCCGGGACCGAGGATTAAGCCCCGGACCCCCAGCACTAAAGTCTGACACCTTACCCCTAGACCATCAGGTCACGTTTTAATTTCCCTATCAACGGCCGTCAATTATGTCAGTCGATAGCAAGGATTCTCAACTGATATACCGTGGCACCTGGGAGATTGCGATATTTTGAGAGGGGGAAAGTGTTAAGAAAATATATTAGCAAAATCTAATTAAATTAAATAAACCAAAGATAATTTTGTTTTTTAGTGTTTCTCTGAATTGCACGTGCCAAGACACACGATGTGATGCACAGACGAATAATAAATATGCCCTATTTTGGTGGTTGCGTGGTCTAACGCGCTACTCTTGCATTAGACTATACTACCGATGACGGGGAGATCAAGGTTCGAATCTCGGTTCGATGTACTGAGATTGGTTTTCCCCAAAAAGTTTTTTCACTCTCCCTCCATGAAAACGCGGACACACTTCATATTAATATAACCTACCTATTCCCTAAAACCATTAACGTAATTTGTACATAATCGTATAGCCCAACGAACGGGAATAAGACGCGGTGCTAAAAAAAAATAGAAATAGACTACTAAGTCGTGAGGATGATATGCGTGTTGCTTTGTCAACCATTAGGCCAGATATCAAATTTTTGTGCTCTAAAAATTTTATTTTCTACTTTTAGGGGTATTATTACATTTTCCTCACATTGTGGTTGACTAGTGTGCTAGTTTATTGATTTCCAAAACTATTACGTTATCATTTTATTTATGTATTTAATTAAGTTTTTGTTATTTATATCTTTCAATTAAATCAGTAAGAAATATGTGTAAATATGTAATTTTTTAAATTTTAAATCATTATAAAATTAAACCACTATTAATTGCTTAATATACTACTATGATATATTTTTACTTTGAATATTTGAATTCTTACAAGTGTGCCGCTAGATTCGAATCCCCTTCACAAGGCGGCCGCGAGTCTATAAAGGTTTAGAATCCTTTATCTAAAGCCTTGGACCGCTTTATTGTTTGTAAGTTAAAGTACTTGCACAAAAGTTATATTCAAGGTACCAGAATAGTTGAGCTGAAATTCATAAATTCCAACACAATGCGTCCACCCCATACTCTATTAAATGCCATTATTCAATTCACAAATAGCCATCCCACGCTCCTAAACCAGTTATATTTTGATTCCCGGACATTTAGGTCTTGATGATCAAATAAAATATCTACATTTTTGGGCTTTTCTATGTTTAAAACTACAAATTTTAAAATTGTTTCAAAGTTTATGTATGTATAAATCTATAGGAAATAGTTTTGTGCTCATTACAGTAAACATCAAACTATTATAGGCCTACTGTTTATGGTTTTGTCAATATTTAACCTAAGAGCACCATGTGATTGGCAATAACTCAGCTATCTAGGCAGTCACCTTACGTCATGAGTATGGTACAAGTTTGATCAACAAATTGCCCTCATATATTCTACTGAGCGTTCGTTAGCAGTGATTTATATAACGCTACCATTTTATACCTATTTTTAAAAATAGAGATTACGAGATCAGTTTTCCAATGTGATTTTTTTTCATGGGTTAGATAAAAAACCTGTTTATCGTTTATTATCATGTGTCATCATGAAAATCAAAGCTACAGATTTTAATTGACCCGTTTAAAATAAAAATTTATGGCATACAGTTGATATTAAATATAAAATAAAATATGTATTAAATAAATTTGACATCATCCAAACTAAAACTCGGATTCATAAAAATAATAAAGTTTTATTAATGAGTGGTTATAACATAATAGTAAATCTATATGAGAATTTAATAGATTTATTTAACGTTTATCAATCGGTAGCCACATAGCTAAGCTTACACGTCAACAGATATATAGTTTGATTTAGATTTATGGGTGTCGAATGAAATTAAGTCTAAAACCCGGTAAAAATGCTTCCAAAATCGCTATAAACGTGAATTCAATCTATCTATTTAATTAAATTATAAAGCAGTTTGAGTATTAATTGCAGTATTTTCAAACATTTTATGAGCATAAAAAATATGATCGTATTATAAAAAGCTAATTCCTACCAGAAATATAATGTGTTTGTAATACCTTATTTCAAATACAGTCCAATTTTACTAGTAAGAGAACTGACACTAAGAAAAGTTACTAGATTTACTTTCACGTTTTCAAACGTCACGTCATGGGATTTGCAGATGTCAATTCTTTTAGATTAATTAACAATATTTTTAAAAATAACACAAATAGTATAATAAAATGTTGATTTAAAAAATATGTTATAATTTTATTAAAATCTTTTACCATGAAAAGTGGGCGCCAACATACACAATATTTAATCAACTATTTAATAATAGGGCCTATAGTTACAGAATTCCTACCAAAGTATTTCCAGATAGTAAATATTAGTTTCTTAGGTGTGGGGGGGGGAGGAAGAAGAGAGAGAGAGAGAGAAGAGAGCTTTCTTTAAATATGCAATTAAAAACGCAGACAAACTTTTAAACTCTTATACTAATCGTTTGTATTAGATGACCAATACTATCAGTTTTAGGTTTCGGAACTAATTTCTAATTAGAGTGTTAGAGTTTTTTCTATCGTGATACCAGCCATGGCTACAAATTATCAGTATAAGCAGTGCCAGTTTTAAGGGGGATGAGCCCCCAAAAGAAAGAAAACCTTAACTTTAATTTTTCTATTGTAGAGGCCTTATTGTTCTGTTTTTACAGTAATGTTCTTCCTGCATGAAATAATTTGGTAAAAACAAATTGATGGGTGCTCAGTTTAAATAAAAATATTGTCGTCATTTGAAAGATCTGCCAGGAAAATCCACGTTGATCATTTACAAGATCTTGCACTAACTACATTTGTGTAGAATCAAACAGTTGTTTTTTAATCTTTACCTTACCTCAGACACCCTATGGTGTAATTTACATGGATTTATGGGGGCCCTCACACTGTATGCCTCCTCAATACCCTCCCAAACGTAAATCCGCCAATGATTACGAGTAATCTTAATAGCGTTGATGAATGCACGTATTTCATATTTACTTATGACAGACACGTACAGTGCAAACGGTTAAAATAGCAAAACTCTTTTTGTATAAAGTTAAAGCACTCTTATCTCCAAAATTACAGACTTTTGTACAAACTAAAATGAATACACTTAAAAGAGATCAAGGGAAATAAAAGTTTTTGTTTTCTTGCACCGCGTATTAATATCCATTCGGGTTATATCCATATCACTGATTACGCTAATGTGTGACGTACGAGGATGAATAAATTTAGATTAAGTGTGCCCGCATTTGCATAGAGGGAAAGTAAGTGGAAAAATATTTAGTTAAAACAACTTTCAGTAAACCCGGCTCAGATTCGAACCCCTATATCCCTGTCATCAGCAGTCAGGTCTAATTCTAGAGAGAACAAACTACACCATTTGACCACCGAAGTGGGTAACAAAGTTTAAATCCCTAACTATATATATATACATAACTCTTTGATTTTAATATGTATGAATTATGTTTAACATCAAAGTAACTAACGGCTTGGTCAAATGAATTAGGTTAAGCAGGCTAGTTTTAGAATAAATGCACCAAAACTGGCATTTAGTTAGAATAAAAAATATCAAAGTATTAAGGCACATCTGAGAAGACCCGTCCATACACAAGAACAAAATTCGAACCTCATCTTACTCGCCACTGTAAGTCCAATTAACTGTGAGACTGACTATTTATATCACGTGTACACTGATGAAAGCCTAGGTAATCAGTAATTTAATAATAATTAAAATATCAGATTCGTTATAAATCCCGTTTCTACTGAGAGAATATTTTACCTTATAATGTATTCCAGCTGTGCGCCTGAATTGCTATGCAAACATGTATACTGACAGGTGTTGCACAATGCATAGACAAAGCGCCACAGTCAAATAAACACGCGCTAGACAGAATGTATAGTCTATTCGCGGTAAGTAGACACACGTTATGGAATATTAAAATAAATGTAGACTAGAAAGAAAAATAAATGGTACGGTATACCTAAGCAATGTTCTCTCTCTTTATCTTAATATAGCGACACTTAATGAAAACTCATAAGACTTGTGAAAACAAATAATATATACTGTTGCAAAAACACTCCACGTAAGAGCATAGTTGAAATAATATACAAGATTACAGAAACATTAAAAAAAAGAGGAACATTTCTGTCTGATTAGATATTTATATATTTAACTAAATCTCAAAAAAATACTGATTATATAAAAAATCAAATAAAAATATTTTTAATAGGTATAATACAACTTACTAATGATAATATTTAATATCGCAAATAATTGCTGAGAAATGATCAACATTTAAAATTTATGACTATGTAAGGTACCTTCAAAGTAATTTTTTTATGGGAAAATGAGAATAGCTTTTTTTGTTTGTAATGTTAATCAACGCCTAGATGCGATATTTAACCAAAATCGTCACATTATTTTTTGAGAAAATCGATTTTTTTTTCTCTTTTTGACCCTCAGTAAACTACTCTTAATTTTAGGGTTAGATATTTAATTCCAAAAACTCCTTAAGGGAACCTTATGAAAGCTCTAAATATCAATTTTTAGACCGATAGGTAAAATGGTTTCGGCTCTAGGCCTAAATACAGACAGACGACATCGCGAAAACAATTTTTTCTGTTACAATGTGTTATGAAACGTCAACATTTATCAGAATCTCGAGCACTCCTAAGAGCTAGTTCTATCCAGTCCACATCATTACACCTTATCCCTATATTGAATTAGTTCTATCCAGTCAATCTCACTACACCCTATCCCTATCTTAAGCTAGTTCTATCCAGTCCACCTCATTACACCCTGTCCCTATCTTGAGATAGTTCTAGCCAGTCCACCTCATTACACCCTATTCCTATCTTAAGCTAGTTCTATCCAGTCCACCTCATTATACTCTATCCCAATCTTGAGCTAGTTCTATCCAGTCCATCTCACTAAACCCTATTCCTATCTTCAGTTAGTTATATCCAGTCCACATCATTACACCCTATCCCTATATTGAACAATTTCTATCCAGTCCATCTCGCTACACCTTATCCCTATCTTAAGCTTGATTTATCCAGTCCACCTCATTACACCCTACCCCTATCTTAAGCTAGTTCTATCCAGTCCATCTCACTACACCCTATCCCTATCTTGAGTTAGTTATATCCAGTCCACATCATTACACCCTATCCCTATATTGAACTATTTCTATCCAGTCCACCTCACTACACCTTATCCTTATCTTAAGCTTGATCTATCCAGTCCACCTCATTACATCCTACCCCTATCTTAAGCTAGTTACATCCAGTCCATCTCACTACACCCTATCTCTTTCAGGTTACAACAAAACCCTTATCTTCAACTTCATTCTTTCTTCACATTTTTAAAGGTCCACTCCGACTTCATTTCTCATTTAAAAAATGGCATTTACACATCCCTAAAAGAACATAACTACAGGATGTATTCTGCACCATTTAAATGGCAGATACCTTCTCCGCACCTATCCAGTGATGTTATAATGGCTGTCGTTGAAAATGATTTTGAAAAAGGCCACTTTGATTTAGAGACCATTGGACTGTAAGATTATAATGAAAACTCTACGATAGCTAGAAGTGTTTGAACAAACTTTACGATTATCGGATAAGATGACTCTACAGGGTTAGTTTCACCTTCAAGGAACTAACTAATTGGTTTTGTTAGTTTATCCACGAAGGGTGGAATATAGCGAATGGAGGAAAGAGGAAACGAAAGAGAGCTTGTCAACGAATACTTACTTAGGGGATAGCCGTGAGAGCCCTACCAGCAAAAAAACAAAACAAAACAACTTTACTGTAAGAAACGTAGTATTAGTAAATACTTGAAAAATAGGGCAGGAATTAGCTTCAAATATCCGGAGGCATTTCTGTACCCATATTCAGTCAGTTTTTAATTTTTTTAAAAAAATTACTTTCTTAAATAGATGGAGTATTATATTAGGGTAAATGTTCTACCTAGAAACTGTGAAGAATCTTAATGTTTTATAAGGCCCAAAACTCAAAATAATGTGATTTACAATTAGGTATCTCTGTAAAGCCGAAAAGATTTGATCGATTTCGATTGGACTTGATGTTTGGATAAATTGTTGACTCTAATTATATCTCTAAAATTAAGGGTAATTTACATATGAACGATTTGTAAAACTCAATGTTTTTTAGAATTTAATTTTTGAACGGTTTTGTTCAAAATAGGCATCTGGGGAGTGAATGATTATTACTATTATTTTATGAGAAAAATTAATTTTAAGAATAGTTTATAAATGAATTGATTTTGAAAAGTTGGATTTTTTTTCAAACTAAATTCAACCTTTTTATTCAATATGTAAATATAAAGGGTAAAAAATATGTTTTTCTCTGGAAAACTTATTTAAGGTTAGCTTACTGAAACCAATTGTGTAACATTATAATAGATTATATTATAAACTATTTACTATTCTGTGGTGATCTTTTTTTATTCTAACGCTGATAATATTTCGGGTTAAGTTATATAACATTTTAGAAAAATTATAAAATAATAATTTATGTAAGGAGCCTTACAGTACACATTAATAAGACTTGAAAATTGATGTATTAGTAATAATTTTATGTAAAAAATGGATAAAATCAGTGAAAAATATATTAAAAATTTCTAAATATATTTAAAAAAACAAATAAAAGTCTAATAAAAGATTGACTAGTGTTAAAAAATTAATTGAAATAAAGAATGTTGGATAAAAACAATTCTAGCACACAGCAACAGTAGAAATTTTAAATAAACAATAGATTAAATATGTAATGATAATTGACTAGTAAGGAAATTTAAGAATTGAAAAATGATTTTCAAATGAAAATTATCAACATAATATGTAGAAATCTGATTAGTATTTATTAAGACATTTTAACTAAAACAAAAAATTATGAATTAGAATTTTATATTATCTTATTAGGACACACTACACGAGTCAGTGTAGTAATTTAGGCATGTCAAAATGTCCCAATAAGGGAATATCTCATTCTAATTATAAATCATAATTTTTTGTTTAGTTAAAATGTCTTCATAAATACTTATCAATTCTTTTACATATCATACTGATTATTTTAATTTGAAAATCATTTTTCAATTCTTAAAATGTCCTTACCAGTCAATTTTATTACACATTTAATCTTTTGTTTATTTAAAATTTCTACTGTTATAATTGTCAGAGTTGTTTTTAATATAACTATCTATATTTCAATTAATTTTTAACACTAGTCAATCTTTTATTAAACTTTAATAGCTTTGTAAAATATATTTATACATTGTTAGTGCATTTTCACAGATTTCGTCCATTTTTTACATTAAAATATTACTGATACATCAATTTTCCAGTCTTATTATTTTGTTAAGTTATATAATATGTTTCATAAAAAACCAACAACAATCTTTGTTAAACAGTCGCCTAAACATAAGTTGAGTACAAAGCAATAATCGTGGTGACATTGTGATAGGGATTGGATTTACCTGCGAGCGTAGCGTGCTTTAAATTAAGTAATGTAGGAACTTGGAGGAAATTTACACACGTACTAGCTTGGAGGGAGAGTTGAAAACGATTTCATATAAAAACACCCTTAGTGAGCGAACCCAAAACTCCCTCACAATCGCGTGGGCTATTATAACTGGTTTTTTTTTTATAATCAATAGTATTTCTTAAAGAGAAATTTATAGCCACATCTTACTACCTGTTCAGGTTATGCGCTATTTAATAGTAAAATTACCTAAAACATAGTATTGGTCACGTTGTAAAGAGTGTTACTTGCCTGGTTCTGCATCTACTCGGCGGAAGCTGGAAAATGTTTATATTTTGTATTTTATTCACAAAAAGTTATTGCAAGACATCGGTTGTTGATGTTTTTGTTTTGTATTTCATTTCCACGAATTGTTCCTTAGAGGACGTTGTTGATTGTTTTATTTTCCCCCTTGTTCCTCGCAGTTTGCTTTGGTGTTGATATTTACCCTGCCTTCCTTTTATCGAAAATAAACCCACAAAACAGTAATAGCTACTAGTACTTGTAAGGACTGTGGCAAACTTGCAAGCTAAAATAACAATAAATCCCTGCTCAATTTATTGAAAAGGAAGCATAATATCCTTGGATGTTTTCAAATGTTACCACTGCCATGTTTTCCGTTAAGATGTTTATCTGAATGTACTGCACATCTTCCAAGAAAAGAGTTGTCTACTTTTACAACGCTACTAACAATATTTTTTGTTGCAAACAGTTCTCTCTATTTTATCATTTGAATCAAACGTAGCCGTTCTTGTATAAGCAGTTGTAAGATGCATCGTGTTTATATTATATTTCAAAAGGGACTGTCTAAAACGAAATATCAGGAGAAATAATTTCTTACCGTCAATACATTATGTTTAAAAAAAATAGTTAAGAATTTTAGAATATTTTAGTAAGCATAAAAATGAGTAAGAAAAAAAGTTTCAGTAAACGTAAGTCCACAAACAAACTCACACAGATATACAGTAAATTTTCTATTTCGGTAATAAACAAAATTAGAATAAAAACTGAAATTTTATTTGGGCTTATACGGCACAATTTACTATCTTATTATTAAATAAGGTGTTCTACATGTTGTACTTATATTTACACAAAAATTTCACAACATAGAATCAGACTGTTGCCTGCTTTTTAAAAAAAAAATACTTGGCCTTTTTTCGAATCGTCTGGCAACTGTTTTCAACTCGCTGTTGCAAGTTTGATAAATCATTTATTTATCAACGAATACACTAAAACAAAAGTCCAAAGAGCTAATGTCACGGGTCTGAGGGTAAGAGTGGGCGGGGGGAATACAAATGTACCTCCTCAAACTATCATTCACTGTATCTATGTGTGAGTTGGTTTACAGACCTAGGTTTACTAATACTTTTTTAATCATTTTATTGAGTAGGCTACTCTACAATATCCTTAAGTTCTGAACCCCCTTTTTTGTTAAATAGCCTGTATATAATGTACTTATATTGATGTATGTATTACAGGGTTCTAGATGTTATTAAAAAAAGTTTTTGGTGTCTCTAAAATAAGAAGGGGGTATTTAGTTGTATATTTGTATCAAAAACGCTAAAGTCTGATTTGTCATTGGGCTTTGCTAAATAACTCGGTGATTAGAACAAGCAAATAAGGTGATTGGTGATTTTTAGACTGAGAAACGACGTTTAATATTATATGAAGAATATATAAAAAGGAATGCGCACACAAGAGTGTGTCAATTTATAAAACAATGGATGGAAAATAACGTGGTATCCGATAAGTAAATACGACTGATTATATAAATGAGTCAGAGCCCAATTTAAATATATATTCGAGACTAGCACTGGAACCATGGGAACAATTATAATTTACGAACAATTTTTCGTCTATTTTAGATATCAAAACAAGTAACACGGTGAAAAGAAACTCTTAGGAAACAAATTATTGTCGACTCAATTACTCTAAGACTTGAACCGATGAATCAATTGAATAAGGCGCTAGTATCACCCTGTATCTACTTGGCCGCCACTGGACGAGTGCATTCGGAAACAAGAAGGGTTGGGGAGAAGGGGGATGTTGGAGAGTTTTCCATAAGTAGCTTTTACCGTCGTTTAATCATCCTATCTAAATAGCAAGCGGGATTGAGTATGAGACTAAAGGGACTTGGTTCAGTTCCAGGTGGTTCTAAAGACTGCTAATATTCTTGCTATAAATTAAGTAAATATAGGATCCACTAGGGCGGATTGATTAGAATTAGGCATTCTGCTATGGACTTTCTTGAATATCCAACTTTGGGTGTAGGACACACAAACACTAGTTGAAGCACCCGTCGCTGTCCGGGAGAAATATTTTAGTTTTATGACTATACAGGAAAGGTAACTTTAAAGATATTTCACTTAAGGTGGAATGGAAGAAGATGCGAGAAAGGACCAGTTTTTNGTTTTAGAGCAAAACTTTTTTTTCTCCAAAATAAATAAAATATCGCTCCAGTACAAACATATAGTTTAATTTTCTTCGCATGGTGATATCAACGGTTCCTGAATATCCATCACGAGCATCGCAGTATTAGATGAGAAACTTTTTAAATGAAGAGAAAAAGCTGTCATAAAATTTCAGAACATCCTTTACAGATATTCAAGAACTGTTGAGGTCACCATTTGAAGAAAATTAAGTAAAAAATATATATTTATTTTAGCTAAAAATATTTTTTGCAATAGAAACTGCAAATATACTGGCTTTTACTCGTATCCCCTTTCATCCCACCTTAAATTAGTTTGTAAGTCTTATACTAATAAAATGTGTCATTGCGAGTGAATTTCCTCCTAGAAATTTATTTCTAATTTTGTCCACCCCTCCCTCCCTCCACTCAAATTCATGTACTTTTCCTCTAAACTCTACTATCATCAATCACAGCCCATTAACCAAGTTAGCGTATCAATATAATTTTGAAGAGTACTAAGACAGTAAGGTTGGCGCTCGAATCCCAGAAGTATGTGTTGAGTTGGTTATTTTTCACTATTTCTCCAAGCAAATGCGTGTACATTTTTAACCAAGTTTTACCTTCCTCATCCCTAAGTCATTAACGTATTAATATAGTATACATGGGTAGTAAAAAATATATTAATGCTTAAATAGCCCCAGTGTTAAACATAATAATTAAAAAAAACACTTATTTATCTATGTATCATCGAAGTAAAGTCATATTTTACTAAGCACATTAATCATCTCGATGTCAAGCCAAATATAAGCTCGTATACGTGCTTGGGATGCATCTGTACTACGTCCTACGATAAAATAACTAAAAAAAAAATAGTCTAAATATCGTCCTCTCGACCAGCTTTGAGGGCGATCTATCACACCCTGGGAATATAAAATGGGTTAGCCTCTTTCCTTCATTTGCATACTTCATTTTGGTATGGCAGTGTTGTCCATCTACTAAGTGAAAATCCTTTTTATATTTCAGATCTAATAAAAAATAAAAAGTGAGCTATGGCCACTGGAGTATCAAAGGACGCATTTCACTACATTTTACTGAAGTTTTGAAAGCCACGTCGATATATTAACGACGGACAGGCGTTATAGGCGTCGTTAGCTCCTACCTGCAATGACTTGTAGGCATGTGCTAAATGGGAGATGTAGAGGAATATTTTTTTTTTAGAATTAGATTTCTCTCAGAGCGACGTTTTCAAACGTATTTGCTATTCTATTTGTCATTAGATTAATAAGACTTAAAAAATAGCCCATGTATTGTAGAGGAATACAAAAGTAAATTATTTATACTAATTTTAAGTAGAGGAGGGGGGGGGGGATTTAAACCCCAAAACATTTATGTAAAACCATGCAGCTTTCTATTTGATATATGGTGTCACTTTCAAATGTCATGTAAATAACCAAAGGGATTCGTTTATCAATGTTGGCTGCAATGCTTTTTTTTTACTTAACATATTCTCTTTATATTTCTATGACGATATTATATAAGACAGCACGGACAAAATAAAGCGACTGTAGTGTAAAATAGTCTGGGTCACAAATTCCATAGTGCATAATATCGTATATATTTCTGCATATTTCTTATCTTAATCCATTTTAGTCTTAATGTGAAATGGAATCTCTTGTCTATTTTATCCTTCCCTACATATATATATATATATATATATAAAGTGATAATACGTAATGCCAAAAGGTCAAAATCTCTAAAGGTAGGTAAACTCTAAAAGAAGGTGTCAATACACGAAAAAAATAAGCCAAAATCTTTTAATTCTTCGAATAGAGTACTTTTACGTTTCATGTCATAACACGTTATAGACACTCAACCTGAAAATTGATTTCAATAACAATTTAATGTATATTAATGATGATCAAAAAAATTGCTTAATTTTTGTTTCTTACTATTACTGTATTTTATTTATCTTATTTGTTTCTAATTTATTATTTTATAAAAAAAATTAATTGTGGCTCTATGAACTCCATTTAAAAAAAACTTTAAATACATAATGTTAAGAATTAAGTAATTACTTTGTTATTACTTCAGTCTTTAGATTTCTCTTTGGGGACATGTATTATTCTCCCAAAATTTCTCCTTAGATTTGAAGTCAATATGCTGCCTTGGTAAACAAGTTAGATGTAAAACAAATTAATACTATTTTAAATGGTACATTACGTTAATATAGAATCACCGTTGTTTACATAGTCTAAGAATTCAATCTTGGAATATATTTCAACATTTAAAAATAATACGCTCAGGTATTCCATCGATTGATTACAATTTTTTGTTCAAATCACTTGAGATTAACTATTAAATGAAACGCCTTTTGAATGGCCATCATATTGAAACGGATTGGAAAGCTATTAACATATTTTATTCGAACTAGGCTCAAAAAAGTCCCTGCCAAATTTCATTAAAATTTGTCATTAAATTTGTTAGTAATCACAGGAAAAAAAATAAAAAAAAGATTCGAGCTGAAACAAGTCCTTTACTACGCTCGGTCAGTAATATTTAAATTAGTGTTAGGTTGTTTAAAAATTTTTAAGGAAATGTATTTACTGTTTAAGAGGAGATTCTACTAAACATAATGTATAGTAAATATATAAAACCTTATATAGTGAATAGTCACATTTGGTAAAGTCATCCACCATTATTTTAAATAGTTTCATCTAACGGTAATTGCATTTTCTTAGATTTTTTTTTTAGTAGGAGCACTTTGTTGATAAAAAAACTTTCTTTTCCTTCTAGTTACAAGCTTCCTGGTTGCTTCTTTCCACCTCAGTCTTTTCCTACTTGTCTGTTGTGCTTAAAAACATTCCCTGCTTTCTGTTGGCACTCCTGTGAATCCGACACAACATGGAACTTT
Source organism: Timema genevievae (assembly GCA_902155825.1). Lineage (NCBI taxonomy): Eukaryota > Metazoa > Arthropoda > Insecta > Phasmatodea > Timematidae > Timema > Timema genevievae. The sequence goes on from CABFWO010000879.1 coordinate 91,069, forward strand.
TGTGAACGTGGCGCCACTGATCGTCGCCGACATATTGTATCTCTTAAATGGGTTGGAGACAGGGGTGGATTGGAAACACTGCGAGATGTCCCGGTGGGCCGGTTCATTTGGGCTGCCACGACTACTTTCAACTAAAATAAAGCTATACATTCAATTATAAATAATTGTTTTTTATTAATTGTAATATAAAGTTTTCAGTGGGTAAGTTTGAGAGGGTACAAAATATATAATTTTGAACGTGCATGTGAAATACCAAAAGTCACTAGCCTAATTTTAAAGACGGCAAAAAAAAAAAAATTTTTGTAAGTGTAAAATATCGATTTTTATATTTCAGCGCAATCTATTAGGAGAAATCTTTAACTACATTCAAAGTGTGTCTAAAAGTCGTATATCTCACTTGAAAAAACTCTGCATAAGAACTGATACCATAACTTAAGTTACCATGGTAATTTTCCATAGAGACTTATAGTATGGTATGGTTTTGTAAACTATCGCATTCAAAATTCTATAAAAAAAATTATTGAACTAAATAACTGAATCGTGTTTTTTTTTCAGTAATTTATACTCTATTCAAAACTATTAACACCTAAAAATACATATTTCCGACTTATGATATGGTTTCACATGGTCAGTCACATTTTTGAAAATACATGATGGCATTAAATGTAAAAACGTGCCATTTGTGGTTTCCTAGTATTGTTGATAAAATACGTACCAAGACAAATGTAAATAAGTATTTGTTTAGTGAATACTGACTGTTTACTAGATTTGTAGTCTGCACGAGTAGTGGATGGAGGATAGTTCTGAAAAACTTTAAATATATCAAAAAGAATCCGTTGTCTAACAATTTAGAATAAGTTTTGCTCATATCACTAGAAAATCAAACTCGTGAGGACCAAGGGTTCAGCCAGACTGACAAGCGTGCGAGCGAGCGCGTAATTAGCAGACAGCTCTCGTTAGTTGTTGACGAGGAGGCTCCGAATCTTGGCTCAGTGAAATGAGGGTTGTTTTTGACAAATGATTTATTGTTGTGGTTTTCTCATCCTCTCTCCACGCTAATGGTGATTCTTATTTGTAAAGGCCTACCTTGATTATAATATTGAAGTATTTTAACATATCAGTTTTACATATATATGTATATATATACACATATACACATATAGGTATGGTTTATGATCTTACCAATTAAATTAGGCCGTTAGTAGCAAGTGTGCTAAACTTATCGATATTAATAAAAATGTCAAAATGAAAAGTTTTTCTAGCACTCAATGAACCAACATACAATAATATTGCCCAGCGCCTGTAAACTAGACTGTACCGGGTCGAGCGCGCGCTCCAGTCTGTCCACCTGTCATTACAACCAATGTGTTCTATTTTATATTTTAGTCGCTCGCGCGATCAGTCTGGCCGCCCCCTAATGATTAGATACTTGAATAAATAAGTAGCAATTCCGGTCTAGAAAAGGTTAGATTGACAGGTGGGGGCTCGTTGTACTGACCACATGACAACCTCTATCCACCAATGTTGGTGCCATCATCGTTAATGAAGGTGGCGGCCGCTCGGTGTGTATAGATCTCTTAAAGGATCAAGCCATGAAGTTTTCTTTTTCAGTAGAAAGTATAAACTGGTGTTTTTAGTTGAAAATAGTGGCGTGTTCATCGATAATGTAGTTTAAATGGCCTCTGGATTAAACTTCCCAACAATAAAAATATAAATAATTCACCTTATCACTTCAGTTTATAATAAAACATAGCTTCATGTATTAAAGTTTATTCTTGAGTTTAATTTGCTCTAAGGGCGTCAACACCAGAAACATAATCAAAGGATTTACAAATAAAGAAAAAACTGTGATTAGTTATCTTCGTATATTCACGTATCGACTACAGTGCTCGGTGGTTGAATGTGACACTAATGTCAAGATTTTCTGCAGACCAGATGTAGATTCTTCAATATTATAATCAAAGGATTTACAAATTCTTCCCCTTGCCTTGATGTTAAATTATCTGAATTGTTTATAGGCAAATTCTCCGATTGTAAATGTATTCTAAAATGTTAATCTCTAGCTGTAAACTATCTATATTCTATAGCATATTATATATAAGTTTTATTCAGCCATCATTATGGCATAAATTAAGTTGGTAGGGAACAGAACGCGAGTTTGTATCTATAGTTATTCTATTTCATACCAAGAGAAGGTATTGTAATTGTTAAAAGTGAATTTTACAACGAAAACTCACCAAATTCGACTTTATTGCTTGTACAAATTATAGGATGTGTGGTAAAGACACGCGATAGTTCAAATTTGTATGGTTTTGGTACAAATACTAAATACAGAATATGATTATTTAAAAAAAAAAGACATAATCCAGTTTATTATGAAGTCAAAAATTCATTTCATAATAAAGTCCATACATTCAAGTAAATGTTATATATATAGTTTAAATTTAAAACTGTAAAATAATATGCATGATCAGAAAAAATGCATTCATACCTTGCATTTATTTTTAATGAAAGCTTTGTAAGCTTTTAAGAATACTCTTTAAAATATTGTCTTTATTTTTAGATAAAAAATTATTATTATTTTAAAAGTAATATTGTAAATATCATTAGAATAATTTAATGAAATTCTACCGAGTCATCCGAAAATCACGTAACATTATTTCATTCATAGTAAATTTAGAATAAAAACTAGATTTTAAACAGAAATCATCAAACTTAATAAAATATGGCTTTGAAATAAATTAAAACATTTAAAATTGTAAATTGAAACTTAAATCTAGAACACATTTCAATTGTGTGAATAAATTAACTTTCTCGAAAACCGCTACCCCAGTAAAACTCAAATGAATTAGTCGAAGAAGACATTCAAAACAACACCCAATTAAGTGAGTTTATTCCTGTAGATAGTAAACTATTTCTTAACGTAACCGTTTGTCTAAGATAAACTTCGAGATTAGTGGCTATGTGCTAACAAAACTGGGTGTTTTACTAATTAAGTGCGGGATTAATTGCTTAAAGAACAAACTCACACCAAATATAGCAATACCGTAAGATAAAGTTGACAAAGGTGAATTGAAACAAAGTAGGTTAAGTTCTAGTTCCACTTCAAAAGATCACAAATTGTGAACTTTTAATAAACCTTGTGTAACAAACATAATAATACACAAACACAGGCGAGATGTAATATCTCAATTAATATTTTATTTATCTAATTTTGTTTTTATATCAATATTGTTAACTGATTATCATAAGGCGTTAGGATGAATAAGCTTATTTATAGGAAATTCACATGGTCGAAGATTTTTAGGGTCTTATTACGTTAAAAATAAACCATGCCATTCTCCTTGCTACACCTATATAATGCCATTGCTATGTAAATCTAATGGGGGTCAGTAAAACGTGGCAAGGAAATAGATATGGTTTATTTCTTCTCTACTTAACTGTTATCTACCAATCATGTCAATGATGGCAACAAATGTCTTACACAGAAGTCGTTATATAGCTCAGTTGGGTTAATTTATAACAGTACATTTAAAACAACACAAGCAGTGCACCTAAATTTTTCCTAAATAGATTGTATGTATCTTCTTTATCAGCTTATGAAATAAACCAAAGGTCCCCTAGACAAGTGGCACCCAGCCTAGAAGGTTCGCCCCTCTGGGGAGTGGGTTGGGGCCTGAAACACTTAGGAAATAGATTTAAAATCAACTAAAAATCGAAAATATTTTGTATTTCAACCTATTTTCCAATTTTCCAATTTTTTTTTTGCGTTAGTGTCAACACTGCCTTCTAGTTGTAATTTTCAGTCTTTTTTAAATATTATTAGGCTGATAGCAAGGCCGTAGCCAGGAGGGGTTGGGGGTTCAACACCCCCCTCAAAATTTTATGAACAAAATATATATGGTTCTATTTATGGTTCAAACAATATCAAAATTAAGATACAAGTACAAATTAGGAGGCTGTATTACCATAAAAACACTTAAGATGGCTTCTAGAGGTATTTAATATTTAGAATTTGTCCTAGCCTCTGGCAGTTATGGTGTTATGTTGCAAAAAAAAACACACTTCAGATAGCTTCTAGAACTGTTTATTATTTATAATTTTTTCTAACTTCTGGAAATTGGGGGATGTTCCCATAAAAATCACCTCCTCGAAATTATTGGCTGGCTACGGCCTTGGCAACAAGTGTTACATTGATGTTTGTATTGATAAAGAACTGACTAAAAAAATACAATTTTTAAGATGTTTTTTATAACCATCCCAAAACAAAGGGGCTTGCGAATTCGACGAATTACCCAGAGGGGCGTCATCGTGAGCTTAAAGTGGTTGGGAGCCACTGTCCTAGACCTATGGTTAACCACTATAAAGATAGTGATGGTGAAACACTATTAACTATCATCAACTTTTTCCATCCATTGGCAGGATCAGTTCAGTAAAATGCCTCCATCTTCCTCTTTCATTCCACCATTCTTCCTATTTTAATTGTTTCCATTACCCTCCTCGTGACAGCAGATATGTTCCTCACAAACTTCATCCCCTTGGCCTCCACTTTCCTAGTCTTTCTTACATTCACTTTCAATGTTTCTGCTGCATATGTAATAATGGGTGCAAATTATGCCCAATACAGAACTTCTTGCACTTCAAAGACACTTTGCTTCTCCATATCAGATCTATTACACACCTATATGTAATGTATTAGCTTTATATTAGTAGTTAGTATTAATTTCACTCTAATTGATACTGGACTCATCATTATAGTTTAAAGACCGTACATCACATCTTGCTTCCCATCCAAACTATCTGCATATTTACACTAATGGGGAGGTGTGAGGAATTTAGAATTAAGAATAAATGCACATGCAATTGTGTGTATTAAGAGTGTGAGATCAATGCCTTCGGTAAACCCATCTGGGATTTAAAGCACAACCTTCTCATTACTGACAAAACCGACAAGACTGAACTTTTTTTTATCCCTCGCGTCTCACTACTAGTTTGGGTTTCACGCATATTAATTACGCTAATATAGTAGAGATGAAAAGGGTAGAATGTTTAGGTGATGTAACCACATTGGCACGGTGAAAGAGGGGAAATACGTTTAGAGAAAAACCACTCTCAATAGACCGGACTAGGATTCAAGCCACGACCTCTCCGTCACCGGAAAGCCACACTAATAATGTTGACATTAATCTTTGGACCGTGTGACCAGCGGCACGAATCAGATGAAACTAACCCGATTCAGTGGCTGATTGGTCTAAGGCATCCCTTTTGTATTGGAAAGGCCTGCTGATGACGGGGATATCGGGGCTCGAAATCCGATCGGGTCTACTGAAGGTATTTTTTTTTCCTAAATAATTTCCCAATCTCCTTCCATGAAAATGCGGGTAAATTACCTTTAAAATGTTTCCTTCAACATTCCTACTCCGTAAGAGTAATTATCATATATGCGTATGATCTTAACAGGTAGTAAGACGTGGTGATAAAAATTAAAATACGACACTAACGTATTTTTCTGCATTCTCACACGTGTTTGCTCACCCCTGACAATCCCACTCTGGCGATGAGAATATAAAAAAAAAATTACCACCCTTGGTTTCCCCCCATAGCAGGTAATGGGAAACTGTTGATTACATAAACTGTCGATTGCCATTAAAAAATAACGCTTTATCGCCTCAAGTTCTAATTTAGAACTGCCATTATTTTATATTTTAAATTGCCCTACATAAATTGAGGCGTAAGTAAAAATAAAATTAATCGTGCAAAAAATTCACATTTCCTAGATAAAGTATGTGAGAGCTATGAAATTGATAGGAAAAGTAAATCTTATTTTTGAATTACGTAGACCTTACTTTTTATTACATAGCGAAATTTGTTTTTTAAATTGTTAAAATTTCTTTGTTTTACTTTGCTACCGAATTTTTTTTTCCACGATATATTTTGTAAGTTAGATGTTTGCGAATAGATATAGACTCACTTTAAATAAGACAATGTTTGTATACATGATACAATACGATGTTTTTGACTATTACAATAGTTGTAAATTAAGTAATATTTGGTGCAGATAATATTTTACAAAAGAAAATTCATTCATATGTTACAGTAAAATAAATGGTATGGTGTACTGCGCAGATTTTCTTGTTCCTTTATCTAAAAAAAACTTACAACTGATAAGATATGTGAAAATAAAATAAAATAAAACATATCGTTATAGAAACATAATGGAGGGGTGGGGGGAAGGGAAATAGCTTCACATTTTACCAAAGATCATATATGAAATAATAGATTGCGTTCCAGAAACGTGATATTTGTTCTGTGCATTTTCCACTCCTCATTTCCCAAATTTATATTTAAAAAAACTCTTTGCCAATAACTCGGAAAATATTGAGTTTACAAACGTTCTTTCAAATAAATTTCGTTTAGTTTTAAAGTTATACAAATTTTCAATGATAAGTATTTTCGTATCTCAAATAGTTGTGGGGAGACACGATCAAAATTATAAATACACGCTTATGTTACGTACCATCAAATTTATATTCGTAGGAAAATAAGTTTCGTCTTTTAGTATGCAAAGCTAAACAATGTCCGGATACGAATTTCGATAAAAATTGTTTGAGTCAATTTTGAGAAAATAGTTTTTTTCTCTTTAATTTCATAGATAAGCTTCCCTTAATTTTATGGTTGGATACATAATTCTTTAAACAAAATGTATTTAAAAATCATCAGCATGTTTTTGACTAGTCAAAAATTTTAAATTTTTTGTTTTAAAAGTTTTTTAAATATTAAACAAGGCTTTACGTGAAAATATGTACATCTGAGACTAAAACTAAAGATTAGAAACCTAGTTCTAGCCTTCCTCTTTTAAATAAAATATTGTTTTGATAGGACCACAACAGAACATTTTAAGATAGTTTGAGACTGTTTTATAGAATATTATGTAAGTGATTAGACATTTAAAAAATTAAACTTAAAATTTAAACTTTTTGACTGGTCAGAACTTTGGTCTACATTCTGTTGAAAACTATATTTAAAAAAAGTATCAAACCACTTGATAAATAATCCGGTATTTATAAACTTCAGCAGTACCTCAATTCTTTTCCATCTCCATGGATTTAGGTATCGCGCGAGTCGAATTCTTCCAAAAAATGGGAGCATCACATGACAGTGTAGAGAGAAGAAGTGAGTCAACGTTTTATACTAAATCTTTGGGGTGCGCTAGTGTTATTCATCTGGATAAACCCCATAACGACTGGAGTAAGGATATCGGGTTACTGAGAGAGGGTCGTGCAAGCGGAGAGCTATGGAAGATAATAATTATAAGTGGGACTGCTTTGCTTAGAGACGATTGTGACGACATTACTACGAGATGATATATATATAATATATATATATAATATATATATAATATATATATTATATATATATATATATATATCAAGGATCTGCAAACATGTAGGTGACCTGGCGGTCTAGGGGGCAAGGTGTCAGACTTCTATGCTGGAGGGGTCCGGGGTTCAATCCTCGGTCCCGGCACAGATTTATCTGATTGCCAAACTCTTCCTTCACCTCTGACACTTGTATTAATCACAACTTGTGAATGTGTGGAATGCCAGGCCTCTACCGTGGTTCGGATTCCACGTTAAACTGTAGGTCCTCCATTTCATCTCACAATCACCCTACCATTACACATTAGCGTAAGTGCGTATAACCCGAACGGGTAGTAAGACGCGGTGCTAATAATAATATTAATAAAGCAGACATGTACACGCCACACGATCTTCCTCGATCTGAACAGGTGACAGCCACGCTTGGACTCACGAAGCGAAACTAACAAAGATGATATCCTTTATTCATCATGCAATTCTAGGAATGATATACTTTTTTTTCTAAAAGAATTTAGAAGTGTTATGCTGAGTAGAAAGAGTGCACTTGGATACCACATTCGCACATTTCCCTAAGTGATACGCATGGTTATTTATACTACAAGATAAAATAACTTATCACTATAGTCCTCTCGTTTATGCGCTTTTTCTAGACAAAAGTGAGGAAACATACAAGTTCTTATTCAAAGAAGTAAAAAAATATATGTGTATAAGCTTCACGAACTAGTTTTTCAACCTCGTCAAGCCAACATCGATTTTGAAATTTCAATTAACTCAGTAGATCGTGCAACTTGGGCAGATTTACACATTATTGGCTGCAAGTTTAATTTAGGTCAAGCACGGAGGTGGAAATTCACCAAATTAGGACTAAGCAAAGATTTTTAAAAACAAACAAGGCTGTTAGGCTCTTAATTTGTTAGAATTTCCATCTGGATGAGAAAAATGTGGGCAATTCTTCTTCAGAAGATTTCATATCTGGTGAAGCTGAAAACATATCCAATGTGCGACAGCTCATGTATTATTTGATCGAAAAGTTGATCATGATTCGTCTTTTCCACCTCATATTTGGGCTAAGCAGACATCAGATTGTCAACAAACAACTAATTGCTATGAATCCTTTCATTCTCAGCTTACGGTGTTATTCTACCATCCTCGTCATAATTATATATAGTGTTTGTAAAATAAATCGTCACATTCAGTTAACAGCTTATAACTAATATTATTTCTATATAATTTCAATAATTCAATTTTGTGGTATGTTGATAAAAATATAAATTTCATGAATCTATATATTCATCAATTATTTAATGAGGGAAAATAATCACAATGTTCCATCTCGAAACACAATTTTTCCTTTATTCCTTTCCTATTATTTTAAGAATTCAAACAAGCCAAGATATTGCTAACGAAATTGAATTATGGCTGGGCCCTTTTTGCCTTTTCCCTCTAGTGACGGAACTCAAGCTTTCCTGTAAAAAAAAATTGCCACCTTCCATCGGGATGTAACTGAGCTTAAAAGGGATTATCTTCAGTTAATTTTTTTTCTGTTTGGAAATGGAATAAAGCCCTTTAACATGTACTTTAATTAATCTGATTCTATAGAGTGTTTCTATCAACCTGCTTGAAATAACATTAATGGTACTAATGACTGGGCTTAACATTGTGCAAAATGCGACATGGTAAGTAAAACCAACAAAAAATTACAAATACGTTAAAAATATTTTTACGTTTTTTTTTTTGTCACTGAGTCTCATTACTTGTTTGGATTTAGAACTCATCTCTCCCCGAAATATATCCTCCATTTATCTTGAAATAATTCAAGCTTACCTTTCATGAATCCACTATGGGGAGGATTATTAAAATTAGGGTAATAGAATAATCAGTCATCGAACACAGTGAACCGACTGTATGTGTTGTACAATCCACATACTCTGAAAGGTAGCAGTCCTGCCTTGACATATTACACCATGGACCAATCTTGGATGCTGCACCATAGTGTAAACCATTAAGGTAGCTTATATTATTATTCCTATTATTATTATTAGCACCGCTTCTTACTACCTGTTCGAGTTATACGCACTTACGTTAATGTGTAACGGTAGGGTAATTGTGAGATGAAATGGAGGACCTACAGTTTAACGTGGGATCCGAACCACGGTGGAGGCATAGCATTCCCCACATTCAAAAGTTGTGATTAATACACATCTTGTCAGAGGTGAAGGAAGGGTTTGGTAATCAGATAAATTTGTGCCGAAGTTAATTTATAAATTCTCTAGAATTTTATTAGAAAAGTTACTAGATCAAAGTTCTCGTATTCATATGTCAAGCCATGTGATCTGTAGCTGACACTTTTAATTTATAATCTCAATACCTATAAAAGAACACTAATAAAATAGTAAAATTCTATAAATGCTGTCCATAAAAATTAGTTTGTATTTTCTAAAAGGCCCTTTATAAGAAAGGAACCATTGGTCTAGAGATTGTGGTTATTTTATCTATACCTTGTGAAATGTAGGATTTAAACAGGGTAGGTTGGTTTAAGCTTTGTGTGGGGAGGGTGGTGGGCATTTGTGTGTGTGTGATTTTGAGTGGATTGAGTACTACCACTTTACTATCTGCCCGAGCTATTCTCATAATAATTAAGTTTATGAAATAGGCATGAGAAAAGTATAGATTAAAGGAAATGTATTATTTTTTAGAATCACATTATCATAAGCAACTCTCAAATCGTAAGACCGACCATACACTGAAATTAGTAGGGTATAAATAAATAAATATTTTAAACATCATCCTTAGGTCATGAATCTTGCTATTTGTTTGCTGCGGCTCTCCACTTTTCCCAATCCTGACCAAATTGTATACAGCTTTGTACATTCTTCTGCTAACATCGTCCGCTATTTGATTCATGTACCCCAGTCTTGGTCTCTGTGTGATCCGAACCTTGGTGGAGGCCTGGCATTTCACATATTCACAAGTTGTGATTAATACACGGCTTGTTAGAGGTGAAGGAAGGGTTTCGCAATCAGATAAATCTGTGCCGGGACCGAGGATCAAACCCCGAACCCCCCAGCACAGAAGTTTGACACCTTACCTACTATACCGCCAGGTGACTTATATGTTTTCAGATCCTTGGTAGTGTTATTCGTCTGGATGAACCCCATAACGAAGGATTTCACATCCTCTTCTATAATTATCTTAGTCAAAATATCATATATCTGTCTGTATATGGACCACCAAGTTCTTTCTTCGTTTTAAACTTTCCAAAGTTTCCTTTCTTTACTAGCCTTTCTTAGCCCTTCCGTATTTGTAACCATCTCCATCCATGATATCTTCAACATTCCTCTGAAGCGCAACGCACCAAACATACGCCTTTTAATAAACATTTTTTCCTGATTTCCAAATTTATGCTAGTTCAAGGCTAGTAATTGTCTTCTTGTTAAGAAATTTAACCATTAACTGAATATTATCAGTGTATTTATTGCCAGGTGTGTGTTATATGTTTTTTCATTGCAAGGGTGATATAAGAATATAAGAGGCCCTAAGTGTAATATACTTTAGCTACATTCAATGCAAGAATATCCTTTATCAAATAATCTCAACATCGGATAAAAACACTGCTATAGACGCATATTTATGCATAAAAGTCTCTAAACAGTGGACAAAAATGGAAAATACCAGTCCATGTACAGTATTTTACTGTAGGAATGTCAGGAATGGCAATGACTCGCGTGAAATGTGAGCAGTTCTGCCTTTCCCCTTCTAGGGAAAGTTTCTAGAATAGCCTACATAGTAATGACTTCAAGGTCGTAACACTCACCCTCTCCAAGCCATCAGCAGAAGTCTTTCCATCAGTTTATTCGGTGCTCGTGCACACATATAGGACTGCAGTACAGAAGGCCTACTGTTCACATTTCATTTCATTTGCGTATTGTTCTGTGTATGATGCAATCTGTACAGTTAGCGACTTACACTGTACAATATTTATTCACTTGTCATAAATCATACTGCATGCATTACTGCAAAGTGCAATAATTAGATTGTTATAGTTAACATACACCGTGTATAGGTTTTTTTATAATAAACTGTGTTCCAAGCACTATAATAATAATAATAATATTTAGCACCGCGTCTTACTACCCGTTCAGGTTATACGCTTAAGTACTAATTACACTAATGGATTAGGAGGATTGAATTTAGAGGAAGTGAACCCACATTTGCGTGGAGGGAGAGTGGAAAACCATTTAGGAAAAACCACCCCCAGTTCACCCGACCGAGATTCGAACCTCGATCTCCCCGTCCTCGGTGGTCTAGCTCAACACGACTAGCGCGTTAGCCAACTACGCCACCGAGGCGGGTTCAAGCACTATAATTTTAAAATATTTTTTTTTTTCCAAATAACGGACACTTCATAGTAACTGACCTTTTTTTTATCTCGAAAGGTGTCCGCTATTAATATATGTCAGTGTTTAGTAAAATTTACACATGATTTTGTCCTGTGGGGAAAAAATATATGCTCGCAAGGTTATGTTGTTTAGGATGGGACATCCTGTTCTAATTTGAAATGACTAGTAGGCTATGTGCTGAAATATCTATATGTTTAGAAAGTGAATGGTAAAGCCAAAAAAATATATATAATTTGTTTAAAAAAACTGACATATCGAAACATGACCTGGGACATTTTAGTTAACAGGTCCATTTATATGACAACAACGCAATATATTTTTTAGCGTGTAAACAAACACGTGTGCGTTAACATTTCTCTATTCCTTCACCTTCCTCCTCCTCTTCCTCGTCCTAAACAAGAGGAAGGAGAATGTCCAGACGCGTCTAAAGATGTATATCCGGGGAGGAAATGTCACCGGTAGTTCTCGTGTCATTTGTCTTCCGCAAGAGACTTAGTTTCCGGCCTCCATGTTGTTGCGACGATAACCTTCTGAGTAGGGATGTGAAAAAGTATCGATGCGTTACAAATATCGATATTTTTCTTTCGATACTAGTTTCTTTTACTCGATACTTTTTTCCCGATACTTTTACTGATATTATCACTCACACTCCGTATCTGATCGATATCTAAAAAAACAATATTTTTTTGCGGAAGAAGAACAAATGATGTTATTTCTCCATTCTCACTTATTTTTCTGCATGACAATTAAGAAACAACTCTAGCATTATATCTCTTTTAGCTCGCCATAATTCATAGCCTTTCTTTCACCAACTTTATGGTTAAAGAAGGGTAAGAAGAAAAAAAATTGAAAAAATAAATTACTAATCATAATTAGCTGTTAAATAAATTTACATCAGGAACATTTTCATGTACATTTTGAAATCTGGTATGTTAACACCTTTTATAATATTCATCATACAATCTATCATACCTTCCAAGTTCCAACACAGGACATAGACTAGAAAGACCTAAGCATATTATAATATGTTTAAATTATTATATTTTTCAATGTTTGAATAAATATGAAAATACAATTATTATGACTAGAAAGTTTAAATTATTATTACTAGATAAAAAAACTTTTTCCAAATTACAATTTCGATATTGATACTTACTATTATCTTTACTTTTCTTTTGATATTAGTAATTTTTTTCTGTGAGACTAACGCCTTTAACCTCGTGCCCACCGGCACGGGTATGGTTGTATAAGAACTTCTTGATTTTGTTTTATTTTAATTTTACCCCGCGTCTTACTACTCATCTGGAGTATACTCACTATAGTTACGAAAATGAGGTAGAGATGAGGAAGGATTACCCGCCTCGGTGGCGTAGTTGGCTAACGCGCTAGTCGTGTTGAGCTCGACCGCCGAGGACGGGGAGATCGAGGTTCGAATCTCGGTCGGGTGAACTGGGGTGGTTTTTCCTAAATGGTTTTCCACTCTCCCTCCATGCAAATGCGGGTTCACTTCCTCTAAATTCAACCCTACCAATTCCCAATCCACTAGCGTAATTAGTACTTAAGCGTATAACCCGAACGGGTAGTAAGACGCGGTGCTAAATATTATTATTATTATGAGGAAGGATTTTTTTGTGTGTTTTTTTGTGGAAATCTGTTAATATCTTCGTGTGGAGAGAAATCTGGAAATTTGGAACAAAAAGTGTCCTAATACACCCATTCGGGTGTTTACACTGCTATGTCTTCCTTGAAACAAGTCCGACACATTGGCTCAGCAGGTAGCGTGTCTCTCCATTGAACTAAGGATTCCAGGATCGATTCCTGGCATGGCCAAAAAATGTATAATTGGTGAATTGTGGGTTTCCTCTTCAACAGTGATGAATTAACGTCCGGAGACTGGATGCTGTGTCTGTTCTAGATTGTAGTTGGTTAATAGGTCGTTTGCTGAAATAATCAGCCGTTTCAGAAAGTGCACGCTAAATACCTCAAATAAATGGAAAAAATGGAAATAATTGCTACATTAGCCATTCCAATCTAATTTGTGATGCAAGTAAATATTTATACTAAATTTTGAATACCGTGCAAATATTTACCTGCGGGACAGTTGAGTTGGAGTTAAATTGGAAATCAGAGTCATTTGTATACTGTAACATCGATCGAGGTTTGCATAAATTATGTTAATACAACTAGCGCACACGTTCATCTGGCGTGAACAATATTAACTACCGGTACTAAAATGTGAGTTGGTATTATGATGCCATGAAAAAAACCTTGGATAGGCCAACATGTTGAGGTTCACACTGTCAAGTTGACACACGAGGAAAGATTGGCGTCAGGAAAATATGACAGTTTTTTTATCACCAAGTCTCACTTATTACCCGTTCGGGCTATACGTCTATGTACTAATTATGCTAATGTATTATGGATTAGAAAAAGTCTTTAGAGGAAATATACCTTCATTTGCCTGGAGAAATAGTGGAAAAACTTTATGAAAATAGACCCTCCGTATAACTGAACGGCAGTCTAGCCGTTACCGGCCGTCTACTATATTGCGTGGGACGACTTTAAGGTGGGGTGGAAGGGGACGAGAGAAAAGATCAGTGTTTTTGCAGTTTTTATGGCAAAACTTTTGTTGGCTAAAATAAATCAAATATTGCTCCAGTAGAAACATAAGAGTTTAATTTTCCTCACATGGTGATATCAACAACTGTTGAATATATGTCATGTACATTACGGCAATGGATGATGAACTTTTTAAAAGAAGATAAAAAGGTGTCCTTAAATTCCAGCACACCCTCGACAGATATTAAGACACTGTTGAAGTCACCGTGTGAAGAAAATTAAATTATATGTTTGTACTGGAGAAATATTTTGTTTATTTTGTCCAAAAAAAATTTGTCATAAAAACTGCAAAAAAAACTCTGGTTTTTTTCTCGCATTCCCCTCCACCCTACCTTAAACTATTCAGCCACTGAAGCGGGTCATTCTTAATCATATATTTTAAGAATAAAAAGGGTGAAACATTTTGTTTTGATCGCGTACGTGAATCTCCTCCAATAAGATGGTTTGGCCACGTGTTTATCCTAGTCTCTCGTCACGTCACGTGTTAAAAGACTCCCCATGGTTTGTTACTCTTTTGTCACCTCATAAAACACACCTACTGCTTCTTCTCTAAGGCTGGGCGCACACTGGCGAGTCAAAAATATCTCAAACAAACATGTTTCTGTTTTCTCGCTACTAAGCTTAGTGCACAGACAAATCATATACCCAGACACTCAACCTCCAGATTAAAATGGTTGCGCTCCTTTTGGCAGCTTGAGTCCTTCCCCACCAGGATCGCTGCGGTTAGTCCTATTATCACCCAGCAGTGACACTAGCGAAGCCCAGTGTTGAAGGACTCAAGCTGTCAAAAGGAGCGCATCAAAACTCCCGTAAGGTTAAGTCTCTGTTTCTATGATTTGTCTGTGGCCTAGTACGAATTTGGAAACATTTTTCCAGAATCTTTGTTTTGAAATATATATAAATTATGTTACTTTTCTTACTTTTCTTTGGTCACCACTTCTTACTACCTGTAGAATCTATGTGCATCTACGATAGATTATTCTAAGGGTAGTTATGATGACGGAAACTGTTTAGAGGTAATCTACCCTCATCTTCGTGGAAGGAGAGTGTGAAACCGTTTAGGAAAAAACACACTCATTGGACCCTACAAAGATTCGAACCCTCACTACCCCATTCTCAGCAGATGCTACTCTTGCTGCCAAGTGTTTTTCTGAAACAGTTTATTACATGTTTACGAACAAGTTTATGTGTTTCCTTTATGTTTCCTAAAAAGGTATCGACATTTCTCGTCATCCATTTCAAATGGGCTACAAGAAACAAAGTTTGCGGGTCTGGACATATTTGCAAACACTGTCAACAACAAACAACGTGGGGTGACCTGGTGGTCTAGGGGTAAGGTGTCGGACTTCTGTGCTGGGGTCTGGGGTTCAATCCTCTGTCCCGGCACAGATTTATCTGATTGCCAAACCCTTCCTTCACCTCTAACAATACGTGTGTATTAATC
Organism: Timema genevievae; assembly: GCA_902155825.1. NCBI lineage: Eukaryota > Metazoa > Arthropoda > Insecta > Phasmatodea > Timematidae > Timema > Timema genevievae. Next base: position 106,911 of record CABFWO010000879.1, read on the forward strand.
ACAACTTGTGAATGTGAGGAATGCCAGGCCTCTACCGTGGTTCGGATTCCACGTTAAACTGTAGGTCCTCCATTTCATCTCACAATCACCCTATCATTGCAAATTGGCGTAAGTGCGTATAACACGAACGGGTAGTAAGACGCGGTGCTGCTAATAATAATAATAATAATAATAATAATAATAATAATAATAATAATAATAATAACAAACAACGTGAGTCAGTCTCATTATGCTGCTCATACAGAGCATGTCATTTCCTGAATTTTCCGTTTCGTTCTAGTTTGTCGTGTTGTGTACAACTGGAAAAATTCTTTAGATGAGAAATATTTCAAATCAAACCACTGTTATGGTATGTGATATATGAAGACTACAGATATCGCGTGAAAACGGGATGTTTTAAAATGAAAGCTGTAAATAAAATTCCGTTAATGCTAATGAAGTCATCACTGTGAAAGGGGGAAACCCCACATTTCACAAATTATATATTTTTCGGCCGTGTCGGGAATCAAACCCGACATAGCTAAGTTGTCGGTCTGGCTGTAGCTCCCGTTCACTTTTATTTCATCTTAAAACCAAACTCTTCCTACCTCGGCAACATCCCACTTCACGCCAGTGATGTTTTAACTAACCAGTGTGCACCTACCCTAAGAAACAGCTTACGAAGGAAGCGTACGGGGTTTGGTGGCGGGGGAGGGGATAGAAATAAATCACTAATGAAGTGTGTACAAACATGTCAGTACTCTATTTATTGTTTTCTCTAATTTACTATCGAAGAGCCTACCTTTAACTCCTCTGTGTCGGTCCCTTGTAGTAAGCAATGTGGCCAATATTAGATTCTGGAAGGACACGCCAAGAGCTATAAAGGATTCAGCCTTGGTCTCCTTACTCAAATAAGCACTTTGTTTTTTTATCACCGCGTCTTACTGCGTATTCAGGTTATACGCATTTGTAATATTTACTCTAATCGTGGGGAGATGAAGAACGCGTAGAAAGAGATTGAGTAACTATTTAGGGGGAAAATGCCTCACTAGACCCGACCGAAATTTGAACCCTCATCTCCTCGTCTCCAAAATGCCAGCCCAATATGAGAGCAATGCTTTATACCAGTGGTATTCAACCTTTATTGTTCAGGTACTCGCAAAAATAGTTAATTTTCAACTGTATTCATCAAAGTTATTATTATTATTATTATTATTATCATCATCACCGCGTCTTACTACCCGTTCGGGTTATACGCACTTACGCTAATGTGTAATGGTAGGTTGATTGTGAGGTGAAATGGAGGACCTACAGTTTACGTGGAATCCGAACCACGGTGGAAGCCTGGCATTCCTCACATTCACAAGTTGTGATTAATACACGTCTTGTCAGAGGTGAAGGAAGGGTTTGGAAATCGGATAAATCTGTGCCGGGACCGAGGATTGAACCCCGGACCCCCCAGCACAGAAGTCAGACACCAGGTCACCTACCTCGAAGCTGTTGGTGAATAATGTCATTTGTAAAAATTCTATAATCTGCATTTAAAATAAATATGTTACATCCAAAATAACGTATTAGTTAATAAGTTTAAAACTAGAACCATACAGGCCCACATTAAATTTTACGTACCCCCCTGGATGACATCGCAAACCCCGGTTGAATACCACTGCCTTAGAACATTTGACAACTGGAGTGGGTGGTTAGTTTTTTTTTAATTACTAGTTTTAATTTGAACTAAATGTGGTGTGCGAAGCTTCGAAAAACTCGTAAGTTCTATTAGCTTCGACTTCGTTCGGAAAAAAATAAATTCCTGCTTCCTGAATACAAATATTTACAACTAAAATATTAATTTTATGTTCAATTACTAAGATTTCCCTGGCTTGATTTCGGGGCTGTGAGTGGCCAATACTTACCAATTATCTACTGAGCGTAGCGCGGTCCGGTTTTAACGTGACCATTTGGTGTTTCTTGATTATTGCCAACTGGGTGTAAGAATTTAAACGAAATTTGGTGGGAAATTTTTCCCAACCAAGGTCAACAATCTTATGTATATGGCCTTTATTTAATGTTGACATTTATTGCAAGACTTACGTTTTAAAAACCATCCAAGAAAAGGTCATTATCTATGAATGTAATGAGTAATGACTATTGACTATAGTATTAGTTGGTTTTACGTCTAAATTGGACCGTTTCAGTGGTCTAGTGATCATAGTTTCTAGCCACAGATCCAGAAATCCTGAGTTCAATCACCGGGGAGACCAGAGTCTCTTTAAATTAGTTGTTTTGGAACGAGGTCAACTCAGCCTCGTGAGGACAATTGAGGAGCTACGTGAATGAAAAATAATTACTGCAGTCTAGAAAACTGAGATTAACGGCCGGAGGGTTCATTATGCTGACCACATGACACCCTCTATCCATAGAAGTTGTCACGTTCTTCACCAACAGACGATGGCTACTCAGCTGTAGACTGACGTTATGGTGTTTTTCATCAAATATTACCAAGGGGAAATATCAACTTGAATTCCATGAATAAATTTCTGGGGAGTGAATGGACGGAGTGAATCCTACTGTTTACAGAAATACGAGTCTATGGTTTCGTCTTAAGAAAATATGTAGGTGTTCAGTTTGATTGTTTAGTAATAAGTGTACTCTACTAGAATATGCTAGTTTGTAGGTCATGTGCTTATAACATAATCTGGGTGTTTATAAAATTATTTGTCTGAATGTTTAGAAATTGTTTATTATATTTATTTTTTGGCACCGCGTCTTATCAACCGTTCAGGTTATAAGCATAAATGTTGGTTTTAATAATTGTTACATTTTAGTCAAATACACCTATATCACCAAAACACAAAGATGGCATAAAACAACATTGTTACCACTGAAACCAAAATCATAGATAACACAGAAAAACACTATCATAAACATTATACTTGTGAGTGTCTTGATAGCTTAAAATATTTACAAAAATATAAACTAATTAAACTAATAAACTACTAGGGATTAGTAAGGTTGAATTTAGAAGTATTGTACCCAAATTTGAGTGGAGATGGAGTTGAAAACCATTTGAGGAAAACCCTTACTCGGTGAACCCGACCGGGATCCGAAACCCCACGTCATTGAAAGTCCAGTCTAATGCGAGAGTGACGCCTTAGACCATTCAACCATCGATGGGGGTCAAATTATATACTTTAACCAGACAACCTATTACAAAACTAAATCTATTAGGAAAACCTATCAAGAGTAAAACCCGGATGAATATTAAAACGTGGCGGGCAAAAAAATAAATAAAAACCTATCAAATGATTGACATCAAAGTAAATTTTTCCTTTTATTAACAAATGAATGCCTCGTAGCCAGGCTTTGTTTATCATTTCTATGGTGACTTTGGTCAAAACAAAACAATCTCTGACACACAAAACAAAACAAAGTTAACAAATACAACTATTTTCTCCTTTCACTATCACAAAAGGTGTCTGTCGTTTCCGGAACTGATTAACAACATGTTTAGTGGGAATTTTCTCGAGCTCTCAGTCTTCTAACAATCAAGATCCCGTCATTCGGTTGATGATAAATGACCTAGCGTTGATAGCTTCTATTCATAAATATAATATGATAAATCATCGAGTTAAGTCTCTGCAGGGAAAAACATTTACGGTGGAGTTTACGATAGCAATGAGTGGATCGACAACGTGAACAAACAACCATCAGTGAGCTTTAAGATTAAATGTCAGGCTCAGTCAATGTAAAGAGAATAAAAAAAGGTAGCGCCACTTTAAGAAATGTGATTGTCATTTCTTACGTCACTCAGTACACAGCGGTTATATTATAATACTAAAACAACCACACATCCTTATTGTATTAATAAGAAAAGTAATGACGTTAGTTGGACATCGGTCTTGCTTCTAAAGGTTTATCTATCATTTAAATTTCTAAAATGTGACCTGATTTTTAACAACTTTTTTTGTATGTAACGCGCTTGTTTACTGAGTGACGTCACACGCTCAGCCAATCGGATGTATTTCTCCATTCTGGCACTAACTTCTATTCTCTTTACAGTAGATGGGTCCAGGTTCGAATTCCAGCTCTATCTTCCTCATCCCCGCTTGATTGGTGTGTATCTTTATGGTCCCTGCATCTTACTAGCCGTACGGATTATACTCATATGTACTAATGTGTTAGGAATGAGGGAGGTAGCATTTTAAAGATGTGTGTCCATATTTTCGCGGTGGGAGAGTAGAAAAACATGTAGAAAATCCAATTAGGTACACCCGATTGGTATTCAAACCCTGATTTCCCCGTCAACGTCAGTCCAGTCTATCTAGGGTGATGGTTTAGACCACTCAGCCACCGAGGCAGTCATTATTAGTGTAATTAAATGTTTACAGTCCGATGGGATGGGGGTGGGGGTGGGAATTATCTTTCATTACGAATAACTGGATACGACGAACTAAGACACCAATAAAATTATAATATTAAGAGTACAGGGGAAAAAGGGGGAATGTCCAATTTTAACTCAAACTAAACTAGTGTTGCTATCTGTAATACAACCATGATACCTTTATAATATACTTTAGATTATTATTAAAAGAGGTCTCTGTCATATATAAGTTAATTAAAAATAAAGTATTTGCTAAGGTCCCTATGAGGTCTGAGATATAAAATTCACTGTCCTAAATAAATGAGTGTTATTTGGCTTTTTTTCCCCCGTACGCTTCATATTAAAACCTTGCATCTATCTAATCGTCCTCAGGAAAGATCTTACTACCCACATCGGTGGTCGCATGGTCTAGTATGGAAGAAAGAAATTATATACAATTAATTATATATTGAAGACGAAATGAAGGTATCAGTTTGCAGTTTATTAGAATATAATTAATTTACGGTTGATTTACGTAATAATATTCCTTTAACTACCAAGCTTTGCCTTTCATATATATTTAATTTCATAGCACTGTTTTCTTCCATCAAAATAGTATATTCAACGTTTTATATAACTATATATTAAAACGTTAAGCAATTCCATTTGACAGTAATTTCTGGAGATCTGTCAAACAGATTATCATTTATTATTTTTTAAATTAAAACTTATAAGCCGAGGGTGTGCCTAAAAGTTTTAAATTACAATAATATGTATTATGTGAAATTTTTAATTTGGGATTAAAATTAAATTAGGAATGTAATATATTCTACGTAGATTAATCAGATTTACAATTTACATTTCTAAAACAAAAGAGCTACAGTTTAGGTGGGGCTGTAGGTGGTACGAGAAAAGGGCGGTGTTTTTTGCAATTTTTATATCAAAACATATTTTTTTTGGCCAAAAGTAAATAAAATAGTTATCCAGTAGAAACATAGAGTTTGATTATTTTTTTCACGTGGTGAGATTAACAGTTGTTGAATATACTATTTTAAGGATTTCCTTGAATTTAATGTCAACTTTCTATCTTCATTTAAAAAGTTTCTCATCTAATGCCGCTATGCTCATGAAAGATATTCAAGAACCGTTGATATAACCATGTGAAGAAAATGAAAGTCTATAATTCTACTGGAACAATACTTTATTTATTTTGTCCAACAAAATATTTTTCTGTAAGAACTACGAAAAATCACCTGCCTTTTCTTGGGTTCCCTAAACTCCCACCTTAAGTGATGAAATTGCGAAATATCCGCATCCTGCATCAATGACCCAGCAAGTAGCCTAAAATATTTATATTTAATGACCTTGGCATTCCATTATCAATGGTAAATATAATAACAATCATTAATTTGAATGTTACTTTATTATGTTCCTTTGATCATACGTATTCACATTACCACTAGCCAAAAAATTATTTATAAAATGGCTTCAAATTTACAACAACAAAAAATTACAAAAAATGTTATCAAAAACTCTTAATGAACACACACTACTAAATCAAACACTCACTTTACAAAGGGTAGTTTAAAATATATGTGCACTGAAAAGTCTTAAGCTGCTGATACATTTATTTACAAATATATGCTTCAGAATATATTCATAAAATAATATTTAAAATGATCCGCTTCGGTGGTATAATACCTCATTCTTGCAATAGACTGCTCAACGCTCTAATCCCGGTTGGGTGTACTTGGTTGTATTTATTTTCTAAATAAAATAAATAAATGCCCGCCTCGGTGGCGTAGTTGGCTAACGCGCTAGTCGTGTTAAGCTCGACCCCCGAGGACGGGGAGATCGAGGTTCGAATCTCAGTCGGGTGAACTGGGGGTGGTTTTTCCTAAATGGTTTTCCACTCTCCCTCCACGCAAATGTGGGTTCACTTCCTATAAATTCAACTCTCCCAATTCCTCATCCATTAGCGTAATTAGTACTTAAGCGTATAAACCGAACGGGTAGTAAGAGGTGGTGCTAAATATTATTTTCTAAATAGTTTTCCCACCCTACCTCCACATAAATTCGAGAAAACTTCCTCTAAATTTCAACTCTCCTCTATCATAGAACACTATCGTAACTAATTCATTTGCGTACAAACCGAACGGTAAAGTGAAACGCGAAGTTAAAAAAAGTATATAAAAATAGGGAAAATAAAGTAAAATTAGTAACTCTCTTGAGTTACCAATCTCAGTTCCTACCGAAATATTCGGCCTCTTCTTTATCTGAAGGTATGAGATTGTTCATATTTTCATAACGCAAGGTCACGTGACAAAAGGGATTGGATATCTCCCCTTCCTCCAAGTATCTTCTTGACCAATAAGAAAGCACCAGTGGTTAAATCAATCCATCACTCTAGAAAAATAGAGAAGAGAGTCACTAGCGGGCTCGACTCAAACCAAAGAGGCCAGGATTTTAATCCCGACTGAATGTGATGATATCTGTCCCACCCCACCCCCTTTCCGCCTCCAATAATTTGCTGGGCATCCATCAACTCACCGTTCATCTATCAACTCGTCACTGGTATATTGTTTACAACCCACCGTTTATCTATCAACACGTCACTGGTATATTGTTTACATCCCACTGTCTATCTATCAACTCGTCACTGGTATATTGTTTACAACCCACCTTTTATCTATCAACTCGTCACTGGTATATTGTTTACAACCCACCTTTTATCTATCAACTCGTCACTGGTATATTGTTTACAACCCACTTTATCTATCAACTCGTCACTGGTATATTGTTTACAGCCCACCGTTCATCTATCAACTCGTCACAGGTCTATTGTTTACATCCCACTGTCTATCTATCAACTCGCCACATTCCATTTCTAGTCAGACATTCATCGGCCCGCCACGCGCCTCCCGTACCCCATGGCCAAGGCAGCTGTGTGCTTCATGTCTTCGCAAAGATCTACCCAGATTATTGTTGAGCGAACTAACCTAACCTAGAAATCAATACAAGATTTCAGACTGTGTCTTCGACAATTATGTTGACGAGGATTGTAATTTTCCACCTGAAATTTAGGACAGTAACTAAAGAAAAAGTCCTTTTTCGACCAATGATACTGAATTGTTTCACGTTAACTACAACGCTCAATTTCATGGAACATATCCATTCCCGTGGAAGGTTCTTTAGGTGCTAAGAGAAATTTATACTTTTTTCCATAAATATATCAGGTTCTCATTTGTGTTTCTGCAATACCTCTATTTTCCTCTAAAAATGGAATGTGGCGAGTTGACGAATTCTCCAATATACTCGATTGTGGCGAGTTGGTATTTCTAATATCATCGAATGTGGGAGTTGATTGGTGTGGCGAGACGATGAATGCTGGTTTTGTTTTGGGGGGGAATGTTAGTTGATTTAATTTCAACTATCCTCCTAATCAACCGGGTCTGTGGTATAGTGGTCCAAACTACAGATACAGAGGTCATGCCGGGATCACGATCAACTCAACGTTAACTTAAAGTTAACTTAACGTAACTTAACGTAAAGGATCTCCTCATGTGTTTAAATGGAAGCGGTCACGATGCACTTAACTTAACGTTGACTTGCAGTTAACTTAACGTAAGAGATGTCCTGGGAGTTCTTTTACTTTAAGGGAACATTACTTGAAGGGTATCACGTGATCTAGCCAGCCAATCATTATGCGAGTGACGTCAACAGGGCTATTTAGTAATTCATTTGTTGGTATTATGAGCAATGTTTACTCTTTAGCGTAAGTTCTAGTGATCAGACATTGAAACAAAATAGTTAAACTAAAATAGGAAAACTAAATTTATCAAAAAAGTATTTTAATAGATATTTACTATATAGATTGAAAACTGTAAACACTCACAGATCATCACTGTGCAACTAGTACAAATCACAGATTATACTCGAGAATGAAGATGTTTGGCTCAAGTTGTTACGTTAAGTTATGTGAATCGTGATCACACATACGTTAAGTTAACCTTAAGTGAATGTTACGTTAAGTTAACGTTAAGTTAATCGTGATCCCGGCATCAAGGGTTCAATCACCGGTGCTTCCAAAATTCATCTGGGAAGCAGTGAGTCTGTGACGAGGTCAAACTACTCAGCCTCGTGAGGACTAATGGGGGAACTACTTGAATTAACAAGTAGCAGCTCCATTTTATAAAACCATCCCCAGCGGTTTCAGAGATGCGTTTGGGGAGGGGGAAGGGGTGGAGGCGAAGCGAGTGATAGTTTCGACTTCCTGTAAAAGTTGTAGTTGATATCTTCATGTCAACACATTTCTAAAGTCCTCATTTGTCAATTTAGAAGCATAAAAAAGTCGATTTCGGGTATGACAAGAATATAAACTTTCGTATTAAAGAGATATTATTTTCTTTCTAATAATATATATATTTATTTTAGCACCACGTCTTACTACCCGTTCGGGTTATACACCTATGTACTAACTACACTAATGGATTAGGGATTTGTAAGGCTTAATTTAGAGGAAATTCAACCACATTTGCGTGGAGGGAGAGTGGAAAACCATTCTCAGTGCACACAACCGGGATAGAACCCCAATCTCCCCGTCTTCGGCAGTCTAGTCCAACACGAGAGTAGTGCGTTAGACCACACGGCCACCGACGCGGGTTTAATAATATAAAAAAACATTTTAAGCCTATGTATACATTTTTAAAATTTTATTGTGACATGACCTTAATGTTTTATGTTTTATTTGAAATTAAAATTAAAATTTTGCTTACTAAATTTATGATTTTTTTTTCTTGAAAGTTATCTATTTATTATTGTAATTAATTATAAATAATGTATATATTAGAACTAGAAATCATTATTAAAATTATTAGATTTATGTTTAAAGAAGTCTTATGATTGAAAACCAATCATGCTCCTTTCCTCCTGATAACAACCCATGGATCCACCCATGGATCCGTCCATGGATAAGACGACAAAGCTGTAATGCCGACGGGGTGTGATGGAATGGAATAGCAAAAATATGGTACAGATTATAAAGAAAAGAAAATAAGCTTGATTCATTGGAGGGACGTTCTTTGTTTTCTCAACCTTACAAATTGGAAAATGTACACTTAAGCCAGTTTAGGGGATTACCTGTATTGTTTTTATTTTAATAATAAACTGGTGATTGTTCTTCCAAAATTAGCCGTGAAGAATAACGCCCGCTTATATTACCCCTATCTCCTCCCAACCTTTCTTGCATTTAAATTAATTTTAAAGAAGAGAAGGTACTTAGTGTGGATCTACACAGAGAAGTAGAAAAAACAAATACATATTTAAAGCCATTTTTATAACTAATATTTATTTTTTTAGAATTATGAAAAAAATATTTAAAATCATTAAAATTCATCCTAAACGGGTGGCATCGCATGGATAATTTTTTTATCACAATTACTAAATGTTTAGGTTACAAGCATATATGATAACCACTCTAATGCGTAGGGATGAGAAACGAAGCATTTTAGAGATAATCTATCCTCATTTGCGTGGAAGGAGGAAGATAAACATTTTAGGAGGGGGAACCTCATTAGACCCAATCAGGTTTCAAACCCCGATCTCCCTGTCAGGCGCAGTTCAGTCTAACACGATAGTGACGCCTAAGACCGTTTAGTCACTTAAGCAGGTATTAATATTATTATTATTTAGCACTGCGTCTTACTACCCATTCAGGTTATACGCTTAAGTACTAGTTACGCTAATGGATTAGGAATTGGGAAGGTTAAATTTAGAGGAAGTGAACCCGCATTTGCGTGGAGGGAGAGTGGAAAACAATTTAGGAAAAACCACCCCCAGTTCACCCGACACCCCCAGTTCACCCGACCGAGATTCGAACCTCGATCTCCCCGTCCTCAGCAGTCGAGCTCAACACGACTAGCGCGTTAGCCAACTAAGCCACCGAGGTGGGTAATAATATTATTAAAAGTGTAAATATGAGATAATGTACTTACCTCTTCCTAACAACATCTGATGGAAATTATATTGCTGTTTACATGTCATGAAAGCTTATGTATTCTTTAGTCGTTGGCAACGAGTTAGTACAGGGACGCTCGGTTAGTTTGAAAGAATTCATTGGTGTGTGTATATGTATATATATACATATATACTCGATTTTATCGTTGGGGGCTCCACCCCAAACCCCCAGTGAGTTTTATTTTCAAGTGGATGTAAACTAATGTAATTCCAGCGTTGTTTTGAAATTAAAAAATTTGTGTAAAATGTGCAAAATTTACCTAAAATCAAAAAATTCAACTCTATCTAAGGTATAAACCAATGGAGATACGACAAAAAGTAAAAGGACCAAACTTGAGGATCTCCCCAAATCCGTAGCTTCTGGTGCAATCCGTTTTTTGATAGGTCTTACCGTTTAGCCACAAGAGACCTCCAAAGAAAGGTCCGCACCGACTTTAAGGTTGCTCACACTATTTTGCAATTTTTTTCGGGGGTTAAAATTTAAAATTTTTAACTTTTTGGAATTTTCCCATCGGTTACAAGCTAAAAGATATATGTTTGCCAAATTTCCAGCTTATAGCTCATCTGGAAGTGGGTAAACATTAATGTCATTGAGTGAGTGAGTTAGCCATGTGGCTTTATAGTAGTATAATGTGTGTGCGTGTGTGTATGTGTGCGCGTGAGGGTCAAGGCCATAAAGATGGGGTTGTTTAAATGGCCTAACTTCCCCTCCACTCCACTTTATAAAAGTATTATTAAAACTTATGTCTGTATAATATATAACTTGTAGGAGGAATATTTGAAAATATAAAGCACCAACAAACACAATTATGTTTTAAAACAATTTATTTGCTCTCAGAGAAATTTAAGATATTAAAGAAAAAAATCTTACCATACGCCTTTGGCAGACTTCATTACGAGCTATTTAGGGTTAGAACATTTTCAAAATAAGTGTCTGGATACGGTGGAGTTTGATATGAGAGGTCACACGCATTTCGTTTAAAAGATGCATTTCACTTAACCTAGTTTCTCACTTTCCATCTATTTATGTCAAAAAAAACTACTTGATGGAAACTTGTGGAGTCTAAACATTCTCTTTAGTGAATTGAGAAGAGTTCAATTTTTTTTTTATTTGCTCCTGAACCTTCGGAGAGAGAAGCATTGTGATCTTTAAAAAAATCTAACTCGAGATTTTGATGAATTTCAACGTTTCATGACCCCCCCAAATCCGAAAAAGTTGTTTTTTGAATTTCCGTGTGTCTGTCTGTATCTCGAAGTAGAGCCTTAGCTATTTTATCGAATGGCTAGAACTTGGTATCTAGGGTTTTCATAGGGTTGCCCCAAGGGGTTTTTGGCATTGGATATCTAACCCTAAAAATAAGGGTAGTTTGCTGTTGGGTGAAAAGAGAAAAAGTCGATTTTCTAAAAATCGGCTCTAATGATTTTGTTTAAATTTCATTTCTAAGTATTGATCAATATTATAAACAAAATGGCTACTCTCATTCTTTCGGAAAAATGACTTTAAGGGTTCCGTTCTGATGCGTAAATTCTAATTTTTTGTCACATCTCCGAAATTATTTGAGATATGAAATTACTTCTATTATAAATATGTAGGTATATTTATGATACAAATCTTTTACTTGAAACATATTTATATAAAACCAATAACTTTCAAGCTCTACGAAAATATATATATATTTACTTTTTGAACACTAAGGTCAAGTATTGCGACCGTAAAAAAAATCAAACCGAGATGTTGAAGTATGTTGACGTTTCGTGACCCACTGAAACCGAAAAAAGTTGCTGTCGAGATGGAGTCTGTGCCTGTATCTTGGCCCAGAGCCTAAGCCATTTTACCAATTGGTATAAAATTTTGTATCTGGGGTTTACATAATGTTCTCACGATGATTTTTTTAGAATTAGATATCCAACCCTAAAATTAAGAATATTATAATGAAGGGTAAAAAGCGGGAAAATGTATTTTCTCAAAAATCGCTCTAACGATTTTGTTTAAACTTTGTATCTAGACATTTTTTAACATTACAAATAAAATCGCGAATCTCATTTTCCCATGAACATGACTAAGGGTAATTGACATAAGCGGAAATTTCAAATTTTTAAATTTCCGCAACTATTTAAAATAAGAAACAACTTATCATTGTAAAGTTGTACTAATATTAAAAAGATACCATCTCTCTTAAAACAGAAATTGATTGTTATACTATTTGGTTATACTATTTGGTTATACTATTTGTTCCTCTTTCCTAAATATTTTTGTAACAGGGTATATTATTTCATTTATGCTTTCTGGTGAAGTGTTTCTGCAACAATATATGCTATTTAGTTTCATAAATCTTACGAATATTTAGTAAAGGTGTCTATTTTAAAATGAAAGTGAGAGAAAGTTTTTGCGATTCATTGCACTATTTTTTTTATAAATTAGTACGCATTCAATGCCATGCATATTTATACACCACCTTTCCCCACTCAAATGGGCACGTGGATTAAGGCGTCTGCTTCATATAATCTGGTTTGCCTGTGTAGCCCAGCGGTTTAAATCCTTGCGGTGAGCTTATCTTAAATTACGTCCTACTCTCCCTCCACGGAAAGGAGGATATATTTTGTTCCCTCTAAATGTTATCTTTCTCATCTTTATCCCATTAGTTTAAATATGCGAATAGCCCGGACCGCTAGTAAGACGCGGAGCTAGTATTCTACTTTCCATGAGTAATTTTTAGTACAACCCGCTTCGGTGGCCACATGGTATAAAGCAATGGTCGGCAATCTACAGCCCGCGGGCCGGATCAGACCCTCCAACAGATTTTATTTAGCCCACAAAAGATTTAGAAAACAAATACCTTTGTTCATAAACATTTACTATTAACTAACTATTTTACGAGAAATATAATTTTGAAATATTCTCCTCGATATTTTCCAAAATGGTCCACAGATTTTTTTTAAATCCATACTTGCCCACGATATAAAAAAAGGTTGCTGTCCACTGATTTAAGGCATCACTCTCGCAATAGACCGAACTGCCGACAACCGGTTTATCGGGATTCAAATATCAGTCCGGTGTACTGAGAGTGTTTTTTTTCCAAAATGGTTTTCTATTTTCCATCCACGCAAATGTGGGTACACTTCCTGTAAATTCTGCTTGATAATCCTTAACCCATTAGCGTAATTAGTATATAGGTGTACGATCCGAACAGCTAGGAGGAAGCGGCGCTAAGAAAATAGTAACCTATATTTTGAAAAAAAGTTACCTTTTTATATGCCTTTTAGAGAAAGCCTAAGGTAGAACCCATAATTCAAGATATGTTTCATGAAATATTTGAAATTATCTGCTACCCGCTCCAAATTCCCATTTATCATCTTACTCTTGACACGTATGTAAGACTTCATGGAGCCAATCTAAGACGAAAGACTACCCAGATTTTAAAAATGGCACTTACATCGGACTGGGTAGTTAAAACCTGTCTTCGACAAGTGTAATTTCAGATTTCACGGCAGGTTTAATTCCTCTTGTTTATATCTCGTTATATTTTCAAAACAGGAGGGGGCGTGATTTATGTTAATGCTCCTGCCAGGTTATCGGGATTATTTTTGTTTCAAGTCTTGGATGGAATGCTTCATAGGACAAAGCACGTGATCGTGGTGCTTTGACTCCCCCCTGAGGCCACCCCCTTAAACAATACCATTTATATAAACTTTGGGGGTTAATAAAACCTTGAAACAAGCAGAGTACGAAGTTTAAACTTCGTACCATATTGAGAAGCTGGAGGGAAAACTCGAGACTAACAGACAGACACCACACGACTTTAGATTATCAATTTGCATACGGTGTGCTAACAGATTTAAGACATCAGATTGACTTTGTATGGATCCAACAAGAAAGCTATTCGCGTCAATGCTAATACATTCTAAAGTTGGCTGGATTGGCTGGATTACTGATGACGAGGTGACCGGGGTTTGATTCCCAGTATAGAGTACTTATGGTGAATTTTACTAAGTGGTTTCCCAACTTTCCCTCTACCGATATTTTGGTACATTACCTCAAATTTATAACGTGCTCACCTCCACCCCCGTTAGTTTAAATATGTGTAAAAATCAAAAGAGTAGTAAGAAGTAGTGCAATAAATTCAAAAATCAATGTTGACTGCTAAAAAATGTGTGTCTATTTTATAAACTGGAATTCTTGCCACGTCCTTACTGTAGATCCTTTCATGAGCTAAATCATTTTTATATGACAGTCCTTTCAAACCGTAAGGAATAAATCCAAATGAGTTCTCCCTGTGCTTTATGGGTGCTGTTTTTTTTAACCTCGTCTCACTCGAAGACATCGAAAGCGTACAAGAAGGAGAAACCACAAATCTAAAGTGCACGAAGGTATGAATAAAAGGCAAACAGGGGTAAAAAAACAAACATTTGTATAACTTGGCAACATAGCAAAACATTTATTGTAAACAGCCCACTTACTCTTTATAATAGTTACAATAAAATAAAACTACAGGGTTAGGTTAGGTTGGTTGGGATGCCAACACAATACAACTCAAATTGAGATGTGTCTTTCGTGAACGAATCAACAAGTTGTGTTATCGTATGGGGGATTAAATACAACAAACAATGGTGAACTTTTGTTGCACCCACCCTGTGTGCTTCTGATACCCTCGCAGGGACACAAATAACTCGGCCTCTGCGCTTTCAGTACGTAGGCGTCTTACTATCCGTCAGTTTATACATTTAATATATTAATAACGCTAATGGAATATGGATGAGGAAGGTGTGGTCTTAGAGGAAATGTGCATTTGCGTGGAGGGAGAGTGGGAAAATCATTTATTAAAAACCACCCTTAGTACATCCAACCAGTGTTCTAGCCCCGTTCTTCCAGTCAACTTCTGTTCCGTTGAGCATGAGAGTGACGCGTTAGTTCAGGCATATGTATCGAACTAGCGGCCTTAGCTATGGTTTGGTGCGGCCCATGAGGAACCATCATGCAACGCGACCTTATTCTTGTCCATACAAACATCGATAAAATACAACATTTCGGAATATTATATTGGGTGTTTTGACGTAATCAGGGAAAATCTTCTATGTGAAGTCGATGTACTAAAAAATGTACTCTTTCTTCAATTTGGATCAATTCCCAAACTATTGTTCTAAATATGTGTAATGTTTGGCATCACACACGTACGCTACCAGTTTTTTTTAACATGAAATGGCTTCATATGTAGCCTAAGCTCATATAAGTTGGCATGGTGTGTGGGTAATTTTGTCCTCTATGTTTTGCAGACCACCCTAGTTCTAGACGTAGTCTACGTTGATAATTCCACTACTATGTGAGAGGTTTCCCAACTTAATGAGTGTGTGCTATCGAGTGGTGGTCAATCCGCCTTGAAGTGCCTTCGCGTCATGTTTAATTCATATGGCCATACATATCCTTGCATGAGCTTTGACGTTGCTAGGCACCTCACACACACACACACACACACACACACACACACACACACACACACACACAC
>CABFWO010000879.1:134712-232888 GCA_902155825.1 Timema genevievae
ACATAATGGGGGGCGGGGGGGGGGGACATCACATTTTACCAAAGAACAAACATGAAATAATAAACACGGCTGCACAAACAAATTATTTGTGCTGAACCTTTTCAACTACCCAAATATTAAACCACAATTTAAAAAATTGTAATTGCCTTTAGCTTGGAAAATATTGATTTTATAAGAAATCATTTTATTTTATTTATATTTAAGATACCCACAACATTGAAAAGATCATTTATTTCTTATCACAAATAGTGGTGGAGATGTGATTACGATTGTAAATCTCTGTTTCTATAAAGTACCCTCAAAGTAATTTTCATAAATAAATAAATTAAAGGTGCCATTTTGTTTGAGATTTTAAAGAGTGACTGGTTACGAATTTTAATCAAAATTATTAAGACTGACTTTGAGAAAATCAGTTTTTTTCTCTTTTTGCCCTTAAGTTTAGGTTTGGACCTCTGACAAAACGTGTATTAAACACAACTTGTGAATGTGTGGAATGCCAGGCCTTCACCGTGGTTCGGATTCCACGTTAAACTGTAGGTCCTCCATTTTATCTCATAATCACCCTAACATTACACATTAGCGTAAGTGCGTACAACCCGAACGGGTAGTAAGACGCGGTGCTAATAATAATAATAATAATAAATAATAATAATAATAATAATAATAATAATAATAATAATTTTAGAGTTGGATGTATAGTTCCGAAAATTCCTCTGTGGAACCCTAGGAAAACCCTTGGTACCAAGTTTTAAGCTGATTGGTAAAATGGTTTTGCTCTAGTCCCGGTAAGACAGACCTATAAGTCATTGCTAAATAAACACTTTTTCGGGTTAATTGAGTAATGAAACGTTGACAGCCAGTAAATTATAAATTTCTATTTTATTTTCTTAGAATCAAATTACTTCCTCTCTCCAAGGGTTCGTGGGAAAGTACAAACCGATAAAAGTTGACATAAACCTATTTGGTCCTGAGGAGGAACTACCCATGTCACGTGATTCTACACACCCAGCTCTTCCCAAAGCTCGTTGGAAGTCAGCGTCCCGTCTACCAGGAGTATTACATAGGAAAGGTGTGGTTCGACATTATGTTATCAGCTGACAGTTTATTGATCCTTTTGAAAAATAAAAATAAAATCGCTGAAGATAT
Source organism: Timema genevievae (assembly GCA_902155825.1). Taxonomy (NCBI): domain Eukaryota; kingdom Metazoa; phylum Arthropoda; class Insecta; order Phasmatodea; family Timematidae; genus Timema; species Timema genevievae. Next base: position 135,859 of record CABFWO010000879.1, read on the forward strand.
AATCTTCGATAACACGTTGTATGAAGTGAAAAGCTTTCACCTCTTCTGTCAGTTTGTTTTTTAGTCGTTTGTTTACGTGCATTGATGTTAAAAAGCTATGGGTGAAGGTTTTGAGCTCATTATATGTTAGTTCCCCCCATTTTTACCGTTCAATTAATCCAACGGTTGAAACACATCAAATCCTATTTGAAAAATATTCTCTTGATAATTTTTTTCGCATGAATTTTATAATCTTCTTTCAGAGTGAAAAATGTATTTTCATACTATAACTATTATGTTGGTTTTTTTTACCGCCATCATTTGGTCACACGGACTAAGGCGTTGAGCTAACAATAGACTAGATGGCCTGTTGTAGGGAGACCCGAGTTTGAATCTCATCAATGTTCACAGCAGGTGTTTTCCATATTTTATTTTATCACTAAGTTTTCCTGCCCTCTATCCACGTTAATGCCGTAACCGTTGAATTTAGAGGAAGTTTACACACATTTGTGTGAAGGGAGGGTGGGGAAAAAATTTAAGACTAAAACCACCCCGAGAACACCCAACCGGTATTCGAACCTAGATCTCCCCGTCATAAGCAGTCCAGACTTTTAAGAGAGTAATGTCTTAAAACAATGGTGTCCACCCCAGGGCTATATAGAGCCCTGGTTCAACCTGGGGTACACAGATATATCTTAGGAGTTACGTAAAATTTAATATAAATTATAATTTCATGATGAATACTGAATAATCATGACCAGATTTAGGGTTAGCCACAAGAAACATGTGATCCGTGAGCGCCAATTTTAATTTAGATGTAGATGATAAAATATGTAAGGCTTGCATTATGCACCATCACACTTTGGGGTGCAGATTTAACAAGAAGTTATATTAGGGGTTACGTGAACAAATTGAACAATTAAATAAATAGCATGGCCAAATAAAAGGTGGGAGGGGTGTTTTAATATCCCCTATCTTCCCAAACGCCACCCAATTTCTTTTAAGACACACAACGAAATTTTAAAACAACGGTACTAGAGATATTTCAGCTACTACAGATTAACTTTATATTCAAACGTTTGCCGAAAAGCAAGAGCAGAACTGAAATGTGGTCACCACGTGACGATCTCTAAGCTGATCGTAAGGAACCAGCGCAAACTGGAAGCGTTGGCACGTTAAGACAAGGGTCCCAGGTTCTATTCCCGTGTCTGGGTGTCATGTTTCGAAGTACGGATACTATACCTGCTGTGGATGTGTCCAAAATATCATGTCCATTTTCTAAGCTTCACTTTTATTTTCATCCTTTAGTCTTACTACCTGTTCAATATATAGGCTACTAATATAAGATAATTACTCTAATAGGATTTGGATGAGGTAGGAAACATTTTAAAGGTGATCTACTCGTATTTGCGTGGAAGGAGAGTGGAAAACAATATGAGGGGGAAAACTGAGTAAACCATATCGGAATTCTATTAATTCAATTAATCAATAATTCAATTAATAATAATGTTTTTTTATGTATTCCATCCCTCGTCATAAACAATAGGCTCTCGTTTTAGCAACCCTCTTTGGTTTAAAAAGTATCTAGAAATTATCAATGACAAATTTTACACAAGACCTGCAAATTATGATCGTCCTACCTATAACAAACTTCAATTTAAATTGATGGTCTCGTGGAGCAAAACAAACAAAACAACATTTGTTTACGTGGCAGATGCTCTTTTCATTATTCGTTTGTATTTTTTTCCAATCGACAGTTGGTATCCTGCAGTTCGTAAATTTGACTGATTGAAAAGTGCTTTGATAGTTTATTTATATAAATTAGATAAAAGCATGTCTTCAACAGAAGTGTCAAGAATATAAATGACTTCATAAAGGAACTTTCATGGAAAAAAATCAACAAATATTTTGTTCCAATAAAAAATGATATCAGAAAACATAACAAGTAAAATAAAAGTAATGAAATTAGAAGTTGAAGATCGCGATCAAAAAAAACTCTTATCAAGACAATGGCGCAGCATATTAATTTTTTCTAATTATTACTTTTAACACCTTGCTTATTTATTGGCAGAATAACTTAGGTTAAATGAAAGCCGCAATAGTATAGAGAGAATGAAAAACACTTCACCGATAAGTCACATGTAAAGAACTAACCCCAGGGCACCCATCTGGCTCACCGTTATTGAATTATTTGTGTATTGTGACACTTATGCCTTAAACAATGTGGCCATTGGTGCGAGATATCAATTACTCTGGTCCTTCTATGAGTTGGATTATTTTTTTCTTTATCAGCGCGTCTTACTACCTGTTAAGGTTATATTTTATGTGTGATAATTGAGCTAATGAGCTATGGATGATTAAGGTTGAATTTAGAGGAAGTTTACCCGCATTTGTGTCGATAGAGAGAGTTGAAAACTAATTAGGAAAAACCACCCTTGATACACCCAGCCTGGATTCGAACTCCAACTCTCCCATCACCGGTAAAACCGAACCAGACGAATATGACGTCTATTCCGCGTACACGCGCGGGTTCGTGATAGTTAATTTAATTAATTTTAGTGACGTGCTCGTGGTCGATATCCCTAAGATTAACCCCCCCCCCCCTATTGTTCAATAAACTGTATTTTATAAACGGTAGTAAATTGGCCGGAGAACATTTACTTACTCCTTTGAAGAAGAATGTTATAACAAAATTCCCCCACCTTCAACATATATCATCATCATGACACACACAAGAACTTAAGGTTCTACCGTCCCCCTCCAGCCCTCAGGCTAGTTCCTGGTCTGCTCAACAGAGCGCACTGTCTGCACCCCCAAGAAGCACGTCGAGATTAATTGCCCTCAAGCAGTAGCGCTCTCTTATTTGTCAGCACACGAAGGAGGAACGTCTACGTGATGCAATCCGCGAGGCAAATCACGTACGCACGCCCCCGTCCCCCCCTCCCTCTACCAGCCCTTATATCCCGGTCCCTCGATAGCTTCAATTAACTTTGAATGAGACAATGAATAGCCCCTCGGGGGACTTGCGGATTTAACTGGGTGCGGGGGTGTTACGGTCACCAACAAAAAAAAAATTTACTTCCTAAGTAATTTATTAAAAGGGTGAATTCAATGGGCCTTGAAAAACAATTAAATTTAATTCTATTACCGATGTAGCACTTAGTTAAATCGTGTTCCTGAATTTCACGTGGCTGTACGTCCTTTCTTTAAAATCCAATTTTTTACGGGAAGAACATCTGACAGAAAAGTTATTAGATACAAATATATGTATAATAATACAGTGTAGGCTATAAACACTATAAATTAATGACTTAAATTAAGTGATAGTGAACTAAACCAACCTGAGAGGATAGTTAGATTAGACCTAGATAGTAACAAACACATTCATCTTTTAATTTCTTCTTAAACGTTTCACACTCCCAAATTATTTACATTTTAACACATTGATTTAAATATTCATAATTATTCTCTTTTTCATATAAAGAGACAACACATAATACAAAAACGAAAATATCTGGGACTACATGGTTAAGAAATCTGAAAAATAACTGAAAACTTTCAGTTTTGCTAAATTGAAGCAACAGGATGAAGGTTTGAATAGATAGATAGCTTGAAGAAAATTTAATAATTAAAAAATATATAGATAAGACTGTTGAAATAATAAATTAGTAAATATTGAAAAATAAAAAAGTATATAATAAAAAATCATCATAATGTGTATATAGGTCTTTTTTCCTAAAAAGCTAATCCTATAAAAATTGGACATAATTTTGAACACGACAATTTTTTTTCTCTGTAAATAAAGATTAGTATGTGTATTCCTCGTATAATAATGGGATTATTTGGATAAATTTTAAAATCCATTATCGTATACCAAAATATAACACACACATGTATGGTATCCTATTCAAATAAACGCATCACTAATTTTATTTATCCAATATCCGATGACATGAAGACTTTGTTATTACAATTTATTAGTGAGTAAACGTAGACAAGATAACCTAGGGGTAAATTGATTTTAAAACCAAATTATCTTTTGTAAATTTGTTTTTATTTTAATCTTCCATTGTAAAAATGCTAGATTAAATTTGTTGTTTTAATAATTATTTTGCTTCAAACAAAATCAATATTTTTATTTAGCGTATGCGAGTTGTTGAGTCAACATAGTCACAATATAGATAAACAAACACACTATAAATTATTGATGCAGTATGCACCGGAGCTTTTATATAACAGGATTAATAGTAATAAACGATATCGTTTTGGAAATAAACGTTGAGGGGGGGAAAGTATTAGCTGGTCAGGTTTTATTTTGACCCAATTTAATATTTAAATATTCTGAAAATTGAAAAATGACATCCGGACACGTAAATCTAAACCGGGACCTTTGCCTTAGTACGTCAATGCTCTAACCACTGAGCTATCCAGGAATTTTCCCATATCCCAGGGTCATTCTACACTCATATTTTCATATTTTAAGGCAAAGTTTGTGAAGGACGTGCGGAAATCATCGGCTACAAATGTGTGCTTTTATTAATATCATGAGCTATCAGAGAATGCCGCCACCTTTGACTCGGTAATTGGCTTATTGCTGCTGTTGGCTTATTGAACATTGGCGTACTAAGCTAAGGGTCCTGGGTTTCAATTCCCGTGTCCAGGTGTCATTTTTCAATTTTCAGAATATGATATCTAGATGGAGTAATCCTCACTAAAAGCATAAATAATAGCTTTGGCTATTTGATCCTTAAAATTTAAATGGTCAAATTTTTATATAAAGGGTTTATAGAAAATAAAAACATAATATTCTACGGTAAAACCTGATAATATTTTACCATATTATTAATATTATTGCTCGTTTCTGAAGTAGAATGGTCTAAAGCATGGGTTTTTAACCGGAAGTGTATTTTTTTAATGGGGTGTGGGACTATCTGGGGACGGCCAAAATCTAACTAGTTGTATTTGGATTGTGTTTTCGTGATTTACGTTTTTATATAGACAAATAATAGGCCTATGATAAAATCACCCCAAGATTTGCTTTCATTTCTCCTTTTTCTCGCTATTCGTCTGTAAAGTTAAACCAAGTTATTGACATATTTTGAAGTCACACTGGTATTTAAAAGGACTGGTGACGATGAATATGTTAATTTCAACAGTCTGGTGAAGGGGGCTATGAATATATATAGGGCAATCAATTGGGGGTATCTAATCGTAAAAAAAGGTCAACGTGACTGGTATGTAGGTAATGCTAATTAAGGCAAGTGTTTTTGCTATTTTTATAGCAAAACTTTATTTTTTTTGTCAAAATAAATAAAATATTGCTCCAGTAAGAACATAGTATTTAATTTTATTCATCTGTTGATACCAACAGTTGTTGATTATCTGTAATGAGCATGGCGGTATTAGATGAGAAACTTTTTAAATTAAGATAAAAAGTTGTCATTAAATTCCAGGACACTCTTAATAGATATTCAACAACTGTTGATATCACCTTGTGAAAAAAATTAAACTCTATGTTTGTACTGAAGCAATATTTGATAAATTTTGACCAAAAAATTGTTTTTGATATAAAAACTGCAAAAATACTGATCTTTTCTCTCTCTTCATGTAAATGCGGGTACTCTTCCTCTAAAATTCAACCTTGCTCATCCATAGCAAAATAGCGTAATTAGTACACAATATACGTACGAATTGAACTGTTAGTAAGACGCTGTGCTAAAAAAGGATAGGTATAATATTTATCAAAGGTAAATGTACAGCTCACATGACTTGACCTATGAATGCGTGGAAGTAGATTCAGTAACTTTTTTAGCAGTCATGAAAATTAGACTATAATATTGGAAATTGGTTATTTTTCAGTTTTATGACCTTTTAAATATCGCATAAAAAGGTTTATTAAAACTTATTAAGAGAACAATTTGGCATAACAATCCATTATAGTTTTTAATCTCTAGGAAAATAGTATATTTTTAAGTTAATTATCTATTTAAACTGAGAAATAAAAATAACTCCTTTATTTTAAGTAATTCAACAATATTTTAATGCCTTTTGAATTTATATTGGGATTTTTTTTCCTCTAAAATAAGTTTAAGTGAACCTAACTGAATATAGGCAAGCTATGCCAAATGGGACCTTAAAAGGGATTAAGACCTTACGTAAGAACTTAAAATAAGAGCCAGTAGTTAATTACATACAACAATATCAAAACAAATTGAATAAATAGGATCACAAAAATAATTATCAACCATCGTCCTAAAGCAGTGGTTTCCAATTTTTTGCGGGGTTTTAACCCCAATACTTGTCTTTGAGATCATCGTGACCCCTTGATAACCTACAATCTTTCATATCCTAGTTTCAAAATTATTATTTTCACTGAATCTTACAAATCGTCTGGGATATCCACCTATAATTACACTTGTTAGATAGGTATAATTTAGGCTTAATGTACCTTTATTTGAATGTAGGGATAAGGAGAAAAGCACCTAGGGATAATAACCCCTAACTACCCCTGGTTTGAATTTGAATCTTAACTTCGTCCCGAATTATACAAACGAACGTGACATTAAAACCCACGTGATTACTATAAATTGCTTATATTGAGATTATACGAATGTGAACAAAATGTCTCAAAATAGAATCAATGAGCCCAACAGGTATTTTGAAAGTTATACTAGCAACACCCCTCGTCCAAACAAGAGACTATGACAGCAAACTAATTCAGTAAGCAACGATCAGAGTTGGACAATCAGAAGAAACCTAAACAGTAATTTTAACAGTTTTTATCATTTTAATCGCTTACCTTTCTATTTGTATTTAGCACCTTCATAATTGTAGTCATTATAATCTCTTTAAGCTGTAAACATAGAGCTATAACCTCAACAAGTATTGTGACTCCACCTGGAACAAACCACTACCCCGAAGGTTTGAAACCACTGTCCTAAAGGTAGAAGATCTTTGAGTCGTCCAATCAAGATGAAGGAAAGAAAATCCTTTGACGATACCGTAAAAGGCCATAAGATCACCAATAGTTTCCGAGATGTAAGCAAATATATTTTTTAAATCGATGTCTTTGAAATGGGGAATATAAAATGTTCAGAACTAATACGTTCAAGATAATAAGATAGGTACCATATTTAAATTATAAACTTCTAAATGGGGGGGGGAGGGGCGGTAATTGGGGCAGTATCTCAAAATGGACGAAACTAATAGGAAGAATACACTTCTGGGTGGGAAAGATATTTGTAATTTTGTATAGTAGAATAAAATACCTTTTAAATGAACGTTCATCAAAACCAAGGATTATCAAAAAGAGAGTGAATTAGCTTAGAAGCGAACAATCGATTAAAATAAACATGTTGACATAGCGAAATGAACAGTTATGCTCTTTTGTGAAAGCTGATGCTACTATATTTTCAATATGTTTCTGTAACAGTGTATATTATTTCGCATATACTCTTTGGTGAAATGTGACGTATAATGGTTCATTGTGTTTCTGCAACAATGTATATTATTTCGTTTGTCGTATTTTACTCGTTATGAGTAAATGTCTTCATATTTAGGTAAAGAAGCAAGACATTATTTGAGGTGCTTTTATTTAACTAAGATTTTTAGAAATCAATGTCACTGTTACTATCTTCAAAAGCTAATCAGAGTTGATTTAAAACTGTAACCATTATAGCAAACCTAGATTTTGAACAATCTGGAGTAACAGAATTTTTTTCTCCCAAATGATCGTAAAACATAAAATAGATTTAAAACACAATCCTGTGTGGGATGTAAAGTCAATAAAATCGTGTGGTAGAACACGATAAAAGGCCGGTGTTTTTGCAGTTTTTATAACAAAACTTTTTTTTGGTCAAAATAAATCAAATATTGCTCCAGTACAAACATAAAGTTTAATTTTATTTACATGGTGATATCAACATTAGTTGAACATCTGTCATGAACATAGTGGCATTAGATGACAAACTTTTAAATTAAGAGAAAAGGTTGTTATTAAATTCCAGAATACCCTCAACAACTGTTTATATCACCAAGTGAAGAAAATTAAAGTCTTTGTTTCTACTGGCGAATTATTTGATTTATTTCAACGAAAAAAATGTTTTTATATAAAAACTGCAAAATCACTTACCTTTATCTGCGTTTACTTCCACCACAACCTAAGGATTAATGATTTTTTTAATCAGTCCAATAAAAGTTTAAAAGCACAAATTAAAAAGATGTTCTTTTAAAATAAGGAAGAGCAGTTTTATTTTTACTAAGGAATATAGTATAGGCTACCTAGCTATTTTGTCATTCTTCTAAGAACTTCCATTGAGATGAAGATTCTTTTATTGTTCTGAAATAATTTCGGGGTTATTAAGTTTGTTCAAATTAAATGCACCAAAGAGATTGTCAAACATGGAACGTGACTGTTGGGATAGCTAGTGACGTAATTCTATCGAGTAATGTGTGAGTAAATATCCCTATACTTAGTGAATTACTGAGAAGCTGCTCTGAAAATATACATGCATTGCGTAAAATTGTTTTAAGTCAATGTGTTTTTTGCTATAAATCAAATGCTAGCTAGGCCAGGATTCATACCATTGTCTTTATCATAAAATTTACAAATATAATTTCATGAGATATATTTTCTATTAACCTGTATAGAATATGTTTTAAAATTGTTTCGCGTTGACTTAAGAAGATGTGGTGCATTAAAATACGTATACTTTCCGCCACCTTCCAACTTAATTAATTGTTTTTGATCAGATAAAGTAAACTGTTCAATTTTTGAAAGTATTTGATTTATTATTTGTATCCTTGGTATGAAATCCCTTTCCTTAATTTTAATTATGACATGTGTTACTATATTTCTAACCGTGTTAACATTTGTAAAATATTTTGTCAGAAATTAGCCTACAAATTGTTTGTGATCTCTTCATATTCCTAAAAAAAACTTGATTGGAAAGTTTTGGGCTCCATTTTCATTCATTCTCTTTCCACGCAAACTTAATTCATTTTTATCCAAGTCTGGAAATCCCTTACAAAAACCGCACAATTATCATAATTCAAATTAAGTTGTTAGTAATAGTGTTCAGTTAAACCTCCCTTTTCTCTGATGTATCGATTTTATTCCACAACATATCATTTTGTCCAGTTACATTCCCCTCTTTATTTCATGTATCTACTTTATTTCACTACTTTTTGTCCAGTTACATTCCCCTCTTTATTTCATGTATCTACTTTATTTCACAACTTTTTGTCCAGTTACATTCCCCTCTTTATTTCATGTATCTACTTTATTTCACATCTTTTAGTCCAGTTACACTCCCCTCTTTCTTTCATGTATCTACTTTATTTCACAACTTTTTGTCCAGTTACATTCTCCTCTTTTTTTCATGTATCTACTTTATTTCACATCTTTTAGTCCAGTTACACTCCCCTCTTTCTTTCATGTATCTACTTTATTTCACAACTTTTGGTTCAGTTACACTCTCCTCTTTCTTTCAAGTATCTACTTTATTTCACATCTTTTTGTCCAGTTACATTCCCCTCTTTCTTTCATGTATCTACTTTATTACACAACTTTTTGTCCAGTTACATTCCCCTCTTTATTTCATGTATCTACTTTATTTCACAACTTTTTGTCCAGTTACATTCTCCTCTTTATTTCATGTATCTACTTTATTTCACAACTTTTTGTCCATTTACATTCCCCTCTTTCTTTCATGTATCTACTTTATTTCACATCATTTTGTCCAGTTACATTCCCCTCTTTCTTTCAAGTATCTACTTTATTTCACATCATTTTGTCCAGTTACACTCCCATCTTTCTGTCAAGTTACGCCCACCTAGGCTCCACTAACCGAATGTCAAACGAGGCAATCAGACCTGAATTGTCAGGAACAAACAAGTCATTCAAACGCTCAGTTGAGGGAACTTGTTTGCAAGCTCTGGGGAACTAAATTGCCACCGCTTAGAAATGGATCAAAAGGATGACACGTTTTCATTTCCTGAAAACGTATGCACGGTTGTATTATGTTGGCAATCCAATTGTTGTATTTTTGAGAAAAATTACAAGGCCCCCTTTGTTTTGAGTGTGCCAGAACTTTGGTATTTACTGTTTGAGGTGGTATTTACAGATGAAGTAATTAACTAAATATCAATGGTGACAACTGTATGTAAAGAGAAAATACGATCAACTTTGATGCCGATTCAATTAATATCCTTCCATTGTGAAACTCGATCGATCTGTCCATTTTGCTTTACTAAAACGTCTGTAAGATAATGAGTAATTTTGACTCTGTGTTCATCATTTAATTGTAAACATTGAGTTTGGTTGAATGTTCCGGTATCTGCATCACTTGGAATAGAATAAATCTACTCGTTTCGGCGGCCGCATGGTCTAAGGCACTACCTTGCAATAGAATAGACTGCTGAGGACGTAGAGAATGGGGTTCACTCCTGGTTGGGTATACTGATGGTGTTTTTTCTTAAATATCTGTCCACTCTCCTTCCACGCAAATGCGGGTACACATCCTCTAAATTAAACCTTAATAATCCATAACACATTCTCATAAGCCTATAACCTTATCGGGGGTTATGACGCGGTGCTAAAAAATTAAAATAAACATTAAATATCTATCGGACATTATTAAATTGAAAAGGTACAATATTCAATTCTAGGGTTGGGACGTTAAAATCCTAGGGCATTCGAGAGATTCTAGATTCGTAAAAAAAATCTTTAATACAATGAAGACCTTGAATTTATTTAAAAATTAAAAATAGAATAATGATATAGACTTGTGTAGATAGGAAGGTAACCAAATCACAAAAAAAAGGGGGACAAAATTGTATTATATTAATATAATTAATTCATTAAAAAAGTATTTGCTTTGTTGTTTATTACGTAATGTACATTACATCAGAAACAAAATATAATTTGTCAATGGCACCAAGACTTAAACAACATTTTATAAAGTCAGTTTTAGATACTTTCACTTTTAACTTAAGCTATACATTTTTTAAGATTTGAGGATTCTAACTTGGATTAGAGATTAGAAGGAAAATATAATATTCGGATTCGACCCATCTCTAAACTCAATACTAACACAGGTGGTTTTCTAAGATACATTATATGCTATCACTTTATTTATTCCCTATATCTAAGTAATAATATGTTCTTATACAGGGATGAATAAATATCTGCAATAATTCAAAACAACTATCTTCCTTTAATTATTATTAGTTATAGTACCAAGACGAATCGATACCTTAGCTCAGTCGGTAGTATGTCCGTCTACTAAGCTTAGGGTCCCGGGTTCGATTCCCAGTGGACTGAATAGATCTAGCTTAAGATAGGTGTAGGGTGTAATGAGGTGGACTGGATATAAGTTAAGGTAGGTTGTAATGAGGGGGAATAGATATAACTAGCTCAAGATAGGAATATGGTGTAATGAGGTGGACTAGATATAACTAGCTCAAGATAGGGATAGGTTGTAATGAGGTGGACTAGATATAACTAGCTCAAGATAGGGATAGGATGTAATGAGGTGGACTAGATATAACTATCTCAAGATAGGGATAGGATGTATGAGGGGGACTGGATATAACTAGCTAAAGATAGGTATAGGTAGCGTACTTTTTGTAGGTGCGGCAATGAACTTTCGAATTCCTAATTCCATAGAGTAGGTAAGTCTTTATTTAATTTGTTTAGTTCATATACGAGAATTTTGATATTTTCTGACTCTTTAAAGTATATTAAAAACAGTTCCATGTGCATCTCTTTCATAAATATGCACTGTCGCTTTTAAAAGTGATGGGGATCAATTCACTCTTGTCGGTGTGACGAAACTTTTTTAAGAATTTAGCAACATTTCAAAAGTCAGATGAACCCTAAGTTATCCAGAAACAGCAAGACTTATCTTTGTATTCTAGTGAAAAATCCTATTTAGTTTGATTCACACATCAGCAGGAAACTGATAGCTGAATATTTAAACTATTAAAGAAAAGTATGTTGACCCGTGATGCTTTGCAGCGTGAGCCAAAAAAACTGATTATCAAAGTATTTTATTTTCTAAAAGATAAACAGATCTATAAGATTAATTTCATGATGGATGTTTTTAAATGATTGTGTCGTGTAGAAAAACAAATCAAATCAGCAATAACACGTGATCTTCCCACTAAACGATATGATTGAAAATCTCCTCACAACATTAAAAGCAGATTACTGCTTGTATCTCTCTTTGTAGGTGCAAGCGCAGTGATTTGGTTGGTTATATTCTTTTAATTTGAGTGGGTCCCCCCAAGCAGATATCTTGAAGAACAGAGAGAAAGCTGATATTATTTCAAGTCACGCCGAGCGGAAAGCGCGGGTCCGGCTGATACCTTGTGATTAGTTTAAAGCTCTTGTTTCTGCTATGATCTTGATTTTCAGAGGACGTGTGAATCTAAACCAAGTAAACTTTATTTTTTTGTCCCATTCGAAGAAATTGAAGTAAGTCCCCAACGACCGTTCAGGCGTTTCGTGACTTTTGTGCAAATCTAAGGCTCATGACTTTTTTTTTTATAGAGAAGTCAACTACTTTTTCTCGGGAAGCCTGTCTTTACAGCTTTGGTACATTCACCGGCTAGCGTAAAAGTTTTATATTGATATGTACATATATTTATTTTGTGTTCTGTTTCTAGCACTGCGGTCTAGCACCTTAGCCCAATCGGTAGCGTGTCTGCCCACTGAACTAGGGTTCCTGGGCTCGATCCCTGGCATGACCTAATTTCTATCATTGTTGAAATGTGGGGTTCTCCTTTCACAGTGCTGAATTAACGGCTGGGGACTGGATGTTGTGTCTGTTCTATATATGTGTCGGTTTATAAGTCATGCGCTATTGCTAATATAAACAGTCGGTTTAGAAAGTGCAAGTTAAATACTTCAAATAAATGATATTTAGCACTGCGTCCTACTACATGCTCCGTTTATACACCTGTGTACTAATTAAGCTAATGTGTTCAGGATGAGGAGGGTATAGTTTAGAGGAAGTGTATCAGCATTCTTGAGGAAGGAGAATTTAAAATCATTTAGTAAATCTACCCACAGTCTACCTGACCAGGATTTGAACCTTGATCTCCCCATAATATATAAATATACACACTGTGTACATAATTGTTAGCTGCACAAACGTTCACATGGTCTAGGTCATCGGTCTCTTGAGAGAATAGATTCCCAGTGAAGAGAAAGGAGGAGATTCGAATATAGGCCAAGTTCAGTGGGGTGTGGTTTCCTCATCCTCTCTGTACGCGAATGCAGTTGTATTTCCTCTATTAGACTAACATCCTAATATATCTATGCCTTTAATGTCCTGTGTTTTGTTTGTTGTTGTTGTTATTATTATATTTTGCACAATACAACCAGTTTGAGATATCCATCTATTCATACCGTTGGAATAGAGACGAATATGGTAGGATTTAGATGATATGTACCCGCATTTGTGTGGAGGGAGAGTGGGAAAACATTTATTAAACACCTAGAGAACCTGTCCTGGATTCGAAATCGAATTTTCTCACCACAGGTAATTAATTATATTTTAAGCCACAGGTAATTAATTATATTTTAAGATAGACACTTATAGCCATGCGACCACAGTTTGTAGCAAAATTTTCAAAGTTTATTTTTCAGTAAACTATTCCTTATTTAATAAGTTTTGCATAGAAAAAACTATTTATATAGGCCTACGTTTTATATTTTACATCCATTACTGTTTCCAGCCTGAGGCAGTTATTTTTATTCAAGTCATATATTTTCCTAGGCCTGTCGTAGCTTCATATGACTTATAATCTAACTTAAGACTAGGAAAGGCACAACATCCAGTCCCCGACTGTTAATTTATCAATGTGAGAGGGTAAACCCACATTTCACAAATGGTAAATTTTCGGCCAAACTGGGAAACGAGGCCGGTACCCTTAGCCCAGTAGGCCGACACACTACCAACTGAGCTAAGGTATTGGAAGCCTACGTTTTATAATTACATGAATTACTCTGCAAATATAAATTTTGAACAAAAACGTTTTATTAATTTATTTTAAATTTAAATTTCCAAAATTCGGTCTTTTTAAACAACTTCTCTGAAATTGTATAATTTATCATTGTAGAACACACCGCACGTAACCATTTTGAAAGAAAAAACTGTCAGTGTCATTTTCAAGACAATTAAAATTTTCAAAAATTAATTATCATCAAATTAATTACCTTTAAATATTTTTTTCGTGGTAAATACTAGTATATAAAGTTAATTATTCTGTTAAACATTCTCAATATATTCATTTTAAACATTCAAAATTTAGAGTAGTTTTTAAAAACATTAAGTCATTAGTAAGATAACTTTTAATTTTTATAAAACATCTTTAAATTAAATCCATCGACGTTTCTTGACACCCCCACCTCCCCCCGAAACCGAAAAAGGGTTTTTTGCTTTGCCGTTTGTCTGTCTGTCTGTCTGTCTGTCTGTCTGTCTGTCTGTCTGTCTGTCTGTCTGTCTGTCTGTCTGTCTGTCTGTCTGCCTGCCTGTACCACGGAATAACCATTTTATCGATCGAGCTAAAACGTTTTATCTAGGGTTTTCAGAAGGTTCCACAGAAGTATTTTTGGAATTGTCTCTTCAGCCCTAAATTTAAAGGGGTAGTTTTTACTTAAGTATGAAAATAGAAACAATCAATTTTTTTTAAATTTACTCAAATTAATTTGTTTGAATTTAATATCCAAGCATCGTTTAACATTACAAACAGAATGGCAACTCTAATTTTTCCATGAAAATAATTTTGAGGGTAACTTACATCAGCGGAAAAATTTCCAATTTTGATCGTAACTCCGCAACTCTTTGAGATACGAAATAACTGCTGCAACACAATAAAACATATAAAAACCTTTATTTAAAATATTTTTTTAAACCAATATTTTCTGAGATTTTGGCAAAGACATATTTTAAATTGAGGTCTGGTAAATTGATTGTTATTTTCTTTGGTGAACAGAGATTATACTATTTTCTTAATTTATTCCTGTATATTATTTCATTTATGCTCCTTGATGGAATGTTTCGCAACAATGTATATTATTTAGTTTAACTTATTTTTAAGTAGACTAAAGTGTCTTCATTTTTAGGCAAAGGAGTGGATAAGTCTGTATAGTGCACCTTTTTTTTGGGGGGGGGGCCACATTAAACTCGATTTATCATAATCTCTAGGTAAACAAATTCACATTCACAATAATTTCTATGTATGAGAATATAAAAAATATGGATCTTGTGTTCCTCAAAAGTATGGACCATCTTCCTTTCACCTCTTATAACTTAATTTTACATACTGTCTCTTAGATCAACCTCTTTTCAGTTAACATTTTCACCACCTTTTTTTTATGACTGCTAAATAGCCTCTATCCCCTGTCTTTACATCACACTTAAGCTCACTTTCCCTTCAACCCCTCTTCCACCCATCAAATTATTTATCTTTCTTTTTAATTTATTTTTACAGTGGTTTTCTTAAAACCCTTTTAAAGTGTTATTCCCTCTTTTATTTCAATTCCTTTTTTTCTCTGTACTTATTTATACCTTATATTGCTTTAGCATTCGAAATTTCTTTTAGTGGTCTTCTTTTTATTTAAATAAGTTTTTTATCCCCACTTTTGTACGGTGGTTTATCGATTGATTTTTTTTTCCTTAGACTTGTTACATATTCATCCAGATTTCTAATCTCTTCTTTATATTCACTACATTTTATTCTGTTAGTTTGTGTCTAAAAAATAATATGAACCTCTCCATGCAGTGTATGCGCCTAAGATGTTAGGCATCACGTTTGACAGGAATGCTATGCGGGTCTGTTTTATAGTAGGAATTTGATAGGAAAGAACATTTGAAACTCTCTTTGCAAAAAGGGACTGAGTCAAAAAACAATGAGTTTCCATATTTCCATGAAGAAAGGGCCTCAGTAAATGAATGAAGCTCTTTCTGCAATGAACATTAAAAACATAGCATTTATTTTTTTCAGAAAGGCTTCAGTCATTGACTAAAGCCCTTTTTACGGGGAATTAGGGAAAATACATGTTTTATACTGAGGACTTTTTTGCAGAGGGCAATTAATTTAGAAAATACCAACAATTTGTTTTGCAGTAAACATTAATATTAGCATTGTTTCATAGTTTTATATACATGGGCTAACAGAATATAACATTATTTGACGTATGAAGACGTACTTAAGTGCGGCAATGAACTTTCATGCCAAAGAGTAAGTAAGTATACGTGAAATTATCTCTTAAGATTCTTCCTATGAAAACTGGACTCCCTAACTAACCTTTCCAGTTCGACACCTTAGCTAAGTCGATAAAGTGTCTATCCGTTGAGCTAAAGATCCTTGATTTGATTACCGGCGTTGCCGATAAGCTTATATTTGGTGAAATGTGTGTTTCCCCTTTCATATTGATGAAATAACGGCTGGGTGTTATTTTATAAGTCGTGCGCTGATATTATAAGGAGGTTCAGAAAGTGCATCTTAAATACCTTGATTGGTAATAATAACAATAACAGCACTTCCCAATCAATAAATTTGCGTCGAGATATCTTGTTTGTCTTTGAAGCGTGTGCTCCTTTAACTTTAAAATAAAATATAGACATGACTTACAAACAAACTCAACCAAAGACACCACCCCCAATTAATACAAACCTGGTATCTATATGTTTTACTAATTGCAAAATAGAACAAACCCTCGTGCAAGTAAAAAATATAGACATATGGTTATACAAAGGGCCTTATCTAACAGATATTCATAAGCCATGTCATGTTATTTCAGATGTCACTTTTGAAATATATTATCAATGCCTGTAAAATAAAACTAAAGATCTATTAAAATGTTATCAATGTTCACAGCAAACATTATTATTCGTATTTTCTAAAAGAAACTTACTACCAACATTATCTGGAATCTATCCAGGCTATCCATAAACTTGTGGTCAACTTTTTCTAACCATTACATATTTAAGTACAAACAAGATCCAATTTAGTGGCTGAATGGTCTAAGGCGTCACTCTCATGTTAGATTTGCCTGCTTATGACATGGAGTCCGGAGCTTGAATCCTGGTTGGGTTATAGTGATAGCGGATTTTAAACGCTGATTATATTGCGGATGTGGACCCGTTTATGCCTTACGTTTGAGCAGTAAGTACACGATTTATTTTGTTTATTTCACTTTCACTATTATAAAATTGACATTAAAATGATTGTTTTTTTTTAATTTATGAACTGATGTGGAGATCTAGAGCTAGTGGAGCTACAGACTGAGATTTACTCTGGATTATTATATTATGTGTGATATTACTAGGTTTCTGTCTGTATTTATACACACAAGCTGCTTATATATGACCTACCCCTTGCTTCTTGGACCTCTTGTCCCTAGTGTTAAAACTAACTAATAGGAGAACTCCTGGCAACCTGATGTGTTGAAGGCTAGCTTCCTATTGAGTAAAGGGAGCCAGCTCATCCATCAGCTTATTTTCAAATAGAACGGAGGGAGTTTCTTTTTTTAGAAAGAAAGTTTTAAAGCATATTGTTCTTAAATTACTTGTGAAAACGCGTGATTCTCCATGGATGAAGTATTAAAAGGAAATTTTACATACAGTTCTTTGAAGAAAAATACACTTCATCTATTACTTTTTGAATATATGAGAGGGGTCCAAAACAGTATCATTACAGGGTCTATTGATGATGGTTATCCACATTCCTTACACGCAAATGCGTTCCTCATAGATTCAAATTTACTCATCCATAACACATTATTGTAATCAGTACATAGGAGTATAATTCAAACGGGAAGAGTTTTTTTTTTTCTTTTACTGTATGACGTTTTTGACCGGGAGGAACATTACATCCAATTCAGTCACCTGTATGTAGACATTCTGTCACCCTGGTGGCACAGAACGTTACCCAGGTAACATCTATGGAGGTTATCTAAACGTCGTACCCACAGTTATATGTTAGTTATTATGAATTTGTGGAGCCAATGGGAATCTTAAACCTAACTAACGGAACCCTGGCTACCTTTGGGATAATTACCCTTAGGTGAAAAATACCCACGGTACCAGCTGAGAATCGAACCCGGGATCCCTGGGTTCATAGCCAAGTGTACTGACAACTACACCACGTGGCCGGATAAACGAGTAGTAAGACACGATGCTAAAATAAAAGTAGTACAAAATAGTGTTATTCACTTCCCCATCCAATTTTTCACGATCCATTGGATACATTTTTAGTTACATTTCTATTTCCCCCCTTTAACCCATATGACATGTTTGTTTTGTTTTTTTCTCCCGGTGTGTTCACTATATATTGTCTTCTTTTCGTTCGGCTACTTCTTTCTTCCCTCTTCACTGCTATGTTGGTTGCATACCTCACGCCTCTCGCCCCATCGCACTCTGTCCATATGACATGTTTTCCACTTGTCTAACTCCAGCTTTATCGGGAAACTCGTCGGGACAGAATGTCTCCCTTTTCACTCCGCGACAAGCCACTGCCAACATTCTATACAACAGAGGCTCTCAACCTCGGGTACGTGGGTAGCTTCCAGGGGAGACCATTATTATTATTATTATTATTATTATTATTATTTAGTACCGCGTCCGTTCTGGTTTCACGCTTAGGTAATAACTACGCTAATGGGTTTGGGAATAGGGAATTTTCGTGAGGGGTAGAGCGTGGAAAACCATTTTATGAAAAAACACCCGCAGTTCACCCAACCGAGATTCTAACCTCGATCTTTCCGTCCTCGGCAGACTAGCTCAACACGATACCAGCGCTTTGGCTAACTACGCCACCGAGGTGGGCCAGGGGGGGGACCAGAAATCACGATAAAAAAAATAGCTTTTATATTAAACAATTTTAATTGACCGGGCAAAGCAAAATTAATTTTATTATCCAGGGAAACGAAAGGCAAACTCGTATACGAGCGTAGAATGGATATTTGTGAATCGAATGATTGAATTTAATAAGGGGAAGGGGCGCAACCAACATTGTATTGTCATTTCTATTTCCCTCTTCCCTTGTTTGTTCTCCTACTGCTGGACAGATCCACCCGGTAAAGTTATAAGCCCTCTTTGTTTCTAGAGATACCCTGATATTGGTAAGAACAGTAGGCCTAAGTGACCCACTTCGATGGCTGCATGGTATAAGGCGCTCCTTCCACAATAGGCTAAACTGCCGACGACGGGAGATCATAGTTCAATACCGGTCAAGTGTACTGAGGGTGGTTTTTTCTAAATAATTTCCAAGTCTTTCTCTCTCCACGCAAATGTGGGTACTCTTCCTCTAAATGCAATCTCCTCGTACCTAATATACTAGAATAATTAGTACATAGGCGTATAACCCGAATGGGTAGTGAAACGTGGTGCAAAAATATGTATCTGGTATTTACTTAAGTTACTAAAACCATTTTAATATATTCATACGTCAAGTGATGTTATCTGCAGCTGTCACTTTTGAGAGATATTACCAATATTTATAAACTAAAAAAAATAATATAGTAAAATGTTATCAATGTTGGCAAAAACAAAATATTTGTATTTTCTAAGCTGTGTTTCCAACCAAAACCAAGGTATATGTATTGACATAAGAAGTGCCACTGATCCTTAAATACACACTATATCACTAGCTTCATCAAGAGGTTATATGTAACAATTAAAAATAATAATAATATTGCGGGTCTGGGCTACATCATTCGTGGCCCAGTTTGTGAAAATATTAGCCAGTACTAATGTACCATTGCCCAGGGATTGCCCGAATGTACTAATAGTACATCCTTTCTGTGGAGGCTCTTTCCATGTCCCGATGAGAAATGGTGATGGTGATAGTGAATATGAGGGTGTGGAACCAGTGGAAACACATAAATCTAACTTAAGTCTAATCAAACAAACCCTGGTGACCGTTGAGATTATTCCACTTTCAGGAAAAATAACCACGGTACCAGCCGGAAATCGATCCCGGAACCCCTAGGCTCGTAGACAGGTACACTTATCACTACACCATGTAGCCGGTTAACACTTAGATATGAGACAAAGCATGTCTTGAGGTACTTAAGAATATTATAATTCTGGTGAAGAGGTTCGAAAAGCAAATAGAATTTCACTATATCATCTCCATCCGACAGTAATTTCCACACAAAGTAAATGTACTTTCTTCAGTGAAGATCAAAAAGGGACTAAGTCCAACGCCTTATCTCAGTCAGTATTGTCTGTCTACTGAAATTTAGGTTACCTGATAAGATTCCAGATATAGCCGAAAAGATGATCATTAGTTGAAATATGAGCTTCCCCCTTTCACAGTGATGAATTAACGGGTCGGGTGTTGTGTTTGTTCTGTATTTACGTTAGTTTATCAGTATTTGGCTGGTATTAACAATCAGTTAATAAAAGGCACGTTGAATAACTCAAATTAAATTTTAAACGTGACAAATATATATCAGTGAGAATATGGTGGACCCTACCGCGTGAAAATATACGTCCTTCTCGTATAGCCTGGTAGGTTGGTGACCAAGAGGTCGTGGGTCAAATCACAGGTAAGGATTTAAGTCACTGGTCTCTCCCACTTTCTCCACACAAATGTAGGTACATTTCTTATATATATTTTACGATTCTTTTTACTGCCCTATTAGTGTAGATTATCAGCTAGTAAATTAAAATAGGGGTAAGGAAATTACATTTTAAGTATGTGGTAGGCTCAGCAAAAGGATCATTAGCGATTTAATGGATAGATAGTTTAGAAGAAATGCACCTACATTTTTACTAAGAGAATTTTGTGAGATAAACACATCCTGGTAAAACCATCCCAAATGCGTCCTGCAAGGATTCAAACTCGGACCTCTATATCAAAGGTGACCAATTTCAATGCGACGCGTATAATCGGAATGGGTAGTAAGACGCGGATCTAAATGAAAATATTAAATGTGAGTCTACCGTCTTGCTGTGGATCCACTCGTCCTCCGAAGGGACAAGAGCAGAACTTAAATGTGGTCACGTGATGATGAGCTCTAAACCAATCACAAAGAACCAGCGCGAAATTATTTGCGCCCCCTGCGTTGGTGGAAACATATCTCAGCTTTTTTCACGCTTCTACAGGATGATCCAAAAGTCACTCAACTTTGTTTTACAAGGATATTTCCCGCAGAAGAACATGGAAAATGAACATGTTATGTTGGCCGGGTGCTATGCAGACCGTGTGACCTTGAGACATTTACAAGGTCTAGCCAGTTGAGTTACAGCATTTGAAAATTTAAAATGAGTTTTTCACGAGCAGAGCGAGTATTCATTTTGGAACATTATTTTAAGGCCAGTTCGTACATGTAATGCCAACAATGGTTTGTGCGTAGTTTTCCAGAAACACGCGTGCCGAATAAATCAACAATATGCCGAATTGATGGCACAAAATATAAGTTTTTTCTTTGGGTTGCGTGTCTTTTGGATCATCCTGTATATAAAATACCGCGTAGAACCTATCAAATGTGTCAAAAAAAACGAATCAATCAGTGCACATGCGCCTAAGCCAGCCCACTTAATAAGAGCATTCACCTACAAAGCGAGACACAAGAAGACAGTTGCGTCTTCTGTAGATAAATGATTCGAAATAACTCTTTAAATTAAAAGTGTACTTCACTCTAGTTCTGTTTGATAAATTACCCTACAAAACGTAATAATTAAAAACCACCCATCGTTAAAATAATCTGAAAGATTTGTTCATCCACTAGTAAATTAGATATATTTATAATTAGATGGTTTAAGTTTGCGTTGCAAAGAATTGTGGGTCAACATACATTTTACCCGCCGTGGTGGCGTAGTTGGCTAACGCGCCAGTCGTGTTGAGCCAGACCACCAAGGACGGGGAGATCGAGGTTCGAATCTCAGTCGGGTGAACTGGGGGTGGTTTTTCCTAAATGGTTTTCCACTCTCCCTCCACGCAAATGCGGGTTCACTTCCTATAAATTCAACCTTCCCGATTCCTAATCCATTAGTGTAATTAGTACTTAAGCGTATAACCCGAACGGGTAGTAAGACGTGGTGCTAAATAATAATAATAATAATAATAACATACATTTTTTTCTATCGTGTGAATTGATACTCACTTGAACGGATTCTGGTCGAAAATTTAGGTGAACGTGTAAATCAATCTTTAACCGTATTTGCACCCGCTTCGGTGGTCACATGGTCTAAGGCGTCACTCTCACAATCGACCGGACTGCTTATGAAGATGAGCTAGGATTACGAATTCTATTCGGGTATACTGAGGGGATTCTTACCTAAATGCTGGTACATTTAATCTAAATTCAACCTTCATCACTCTTAATATAATAGCGTAATTGGTATATATGCTTATAGCACGAACGGTTAGTGAGACATGATAAAAAAACTATCTTAACGGATAGTGAGAAAATTGCATTTTTTTAATATATTGCCAGGAAAACTATGCTATAACCACAAGAGTAGGGGGAGGGGGAGGGGTAAAAGGAGGGTAACACAGCTAGTATATACCCTCGAAATTAAAACCCGGTCTCCCGGGGTCGTAGTCCTCTAGCTGTATCATTCATTATACGTGTGATATTACCCTGCCACCGTTATCGACGGTATTTTTAGCCACTTGCCAAAATTACCTCTCAATTTCCTGTTAAAAAGAAACTCATATCTCACCCCCCCACCCGGACTCAGACAGGAGAGTTTGAAAGGTTCTCTCTCGTGGACGGGAAGTGTGTGGTGTCAGAAGGTCATTGATGACCGGTCATTTATCACGTATCGTCAAGTCCCTGGGGTGGAAGAGAAATGAGGAAGCTATCGATAAGGGCGGTATTACACTATCGTATTTATTTTATATAAAATATATATTTATTTGATTAGGTTCACCTCACTATACCGTGTTCCTATCTTGAGCTAGCTATGTCCAGTCCACCTAATTACACCCCGTCCCTATCTTGAGCTAGCTATGTCCAGTCCACCTCATTACACCCCGTCTCTATCTTGAGCTAGTTTTATCCAGCCCCCTTCATCACACCCTATCCCTATCTTAAGCTAGTTCTATCCAGTCCACCTCACTACACCTTATCCCTACCTTTAGCTAGTTCTATTCAGTCCACATCAATACACCTCATCCCTAGTTTGAGATAGTTCTATCCAGTCCACCTCATTACACGCTATCCCAATCTTTAGCTAGCTAAAGCCGGGATATTTCCTTCATTGATGATAAAAGACAAGAGAGTGACGCGTTAGACCATGCGACCACCAATGCGGGTTTGAAACGAAAGTGTGACAGGGTAATACCAGCCCAAGAAAGAGGGAGATAGAGAAACAAACAGGTTGAAGGGTTGAAGATTTGGAAAATCGGAAAATCGGAACAGAAAGGAATTATCCAAAACGTGAGGAGGTCATTGGTATGAAAAGTTGTAGAGAGGTTGTGAAGAAACCGTTCGATTGAGACGAAGTGGGATGGGAGGGGACGCAAGTAAAGGTCAGTGTTTTCTACAGTTTTTATAGCGAAACATTTTGTTGGTCAAAATAGATCAAATAATTTTCCAGTGCAAGCATAGAGTTTAATTTTCTTCACGTGGTGATATCAACAGTTGTTGAATATCTGACATGAGTGTCTTGTAATTTAATTTTCTTCGCGTGGTGATATCAACAGTTGTTGAATATCTGACATGAGTGTCCTGTAATTTAATGACAACTTTTTCTCTTCATTTAAAAAGTTTCTCGATGATAGTTCAGGAACTGTTGATATCAACGTGTGAAGAAACTTGAGAAATATTTCATTTATTTTGGCTAAAAAAGTTTGGCTATAAAAACTGCCTTTTATCGCATTCGTTCAATCCCACCATAACTAGTTGCATTCCCATCGATCGTTGGAAATCTTCTCAAGAACCCAACTAAATGGTAGATCCCCATGAGTTAATAACCCAATTTAACCCAATTCAGCGGTAATTTGTTTCAGAACGTCACTCTCTCAATAGATAATAGACTGGACTGTCGCTGACAGGTTCGAATCTCGTTTGGGTGTATTGAGGGTGGTTTTTTCCAAAATATGAATCAAACAGACAAAGCTATTAATTGTGCTTTTTAGTGAGGCTTCATCTAGATATCATATTCCGAAAATTGAAAAATGACAACTGGACACGGGAATCGAACCTAGCCTTAGTACGCCAATGCTCTAGCCACTGAGCTATCAAGGAATCCTCACGTACCCAGAGTCATTCTTCACTCATATTTTAAGGCAGAGTCTATAATGGACGTGCGGAAATCGTCGGCTACAAATGTGTGATTTTCTTAAGATCACGAGCTATCAGATAACGCAGCATTGGCGTACTAAGCCAAAGGTCCCAAGTTATATTTCCGTGTCCAGGTGTCATTTTTCAACTTTCAGAATTTTTCCAAAATAGTTTAAAACGCTCCCTCCACGCAAATGCGGGCACACTTCCAATAAATTAAGCTCTGCTCAGCCATAGCTTATTAGTGTAATTAGAACATATGCGTATAAACCATAAGGGTAGTAAGAAGCGGTGCTAAAAAAATGCAGTATGTTGAACGCCTTTGTAGACAATTACTAAAATGTGTATTAAAAGAAAGTTAACGCCTGTACTATTAATTTTGCATGACTGACGAAGCTCATAAGATGGAAATGATCTTTAGTTACAGATATGTTTGCTTCAATTATAATATTCTTAATTTGTAAAATTACTCCTGGATACGGGAATTGAGACCGGTACCCTCAACGTAGTGCTCAAATGTTCTACCACTGAGCTAACCAGGATTCGTTCAATGCTCAGGGTTATTTTATTTTTACTTAACACCGCGTCTTACTACCCGTTCGGGTTCGCACTTACGCTAATGTGTAATGGTAGGGTAATTGTGATATTAATTGGAGGACCTACAGTTTAACGTGGAATCCGAACCACGGTGGAGGCCTGGCGTTCCTCACATTAACAATTTGTGATTAATACACGTCTTGTCAGAGGTGAAGGAAGGGGTTTGGCAATCAGATAAATCTGTGCCGGGACAGAGGATTGAACCCCGGAGCCCCAACACAGAAGTCTGACAGGTCACCTGGGGGTCATTCTTCACTCATAGTTTAACCTTTAACTGGGGAGGTGAGAATTTCGAACGTTCTTAGGGAGGTGGGGTTTCATGAACCCCATTTGTTTTTAATTTTTTTCAAATTATTTAAACAAAATTTTTATAATTTTATTTACTTTTTAAAATCTATGGAACATAGGAATATGGATGTAATAGGGGTTTATGAAAGTAACAATATTTTTAATGGAAAAAAAAATATTTTCATAAAGTAAAAAAAATTCAAAATTTAGAAAAATTTGAAATTCCAATGTTTGATGTTTACAAAAAATAAAAATTTGGAATATTCTTTGTGAGCCAAGGCATTGGACTATTCAATTAACAAATTTTTTCATTTAATCTCCATAATTATAAAAAATAACGAGCTATCAACTCAAGCATTCCTTGCATACCATTTCAGCGTGAGGTAAACACACAGCCTTTTTGCATTTTGCACAACTGTACCTGGTTTTCCTGTCACTTGCTCGGGGACATGATTGACATCTTCTTTGCTTTTTTGGACAGTTTGCACCTTCTTCTGGGGCCTCTTGAGTAGTTGGTTTGCCAACTATGGATTCCATTTTGTCACGTAGTGGCCGACTGATCCGTCGGTTTGATGCTCTACGCAACATATGCGGGCTTACTAAGGATTGGGATTTAAAAAAAAACACTCCAAGGGACGTGGGGTTTCCTGAACCCCAATGAATAAAAATAGTACTTACCGTGCAAGTGTTAAAGGTCAACTAACTTGTGATCCTGCAGAATGTCACTTGTTATGAAAAGTTAAGAGGGGAGGGGGCAGTAAGACTTCAAAGTCCACCGGTATGAACGTTTTAATGGCGCCTGGAGTGTGGTGCACCCTACCTCCCAAGTTAAAGGTTAAGGAAGAGTGATTCGAAGCCTATAGCCCGAAAGGGTAGTAAATAAAAGAGTGATTCGCTTTTATATAGTCTACAATTGTCATTGTACTTTACTTTACACCCATTACTGTTTCCAGCCTGTGGCCTGGGTCAATTTTTTATTCAAGTGATATAGTTTCTACTACTGGCTTTCTAGGCCTGTCGTAGCTTCATATACCTTACAATCTAACTTAAGACTAGGACAGGCACAACATCCAGTCACCGTCAGTTAATTTATGAATCTGAGAGGTTAAACCCACATTTTACAAATTATACATTTTCGGCCATGCTAGTAATCGAGACTGGGACCTTTTGCTCAGTAGCCAGACACGCTACCGACTGAGATAAGGCATCGGATAGAAATGTAGTATTGCGGACATGATATTTTTTCAAGACTAAATTTTATTTTAGTTCGCGGGTACTTAAAACATCGAGATTTTTCATCATATTGAGCTCAAAGACGTTCACGATTACAATACTGTCTCTATATGATAAATTAAGAAAATTCGTAGTTAATGTCACCTTGGTAAGCGAGAAATTGCCGCGCATACGTTAGGCTTTAGCGTCATACTGAATTATACGATCCGTTATTTCAAAATAAGGTTCACGCCAAAATAAAGTCGAAAGATTCCAGCGGGGCTCTTTTCTCTTAACCACACTATAGTGTGAGTTTTATTAAAATAAAAAAGTGTGAGATGTGAAATTATCTTATTTTCAACCTTTTTTTAATCTTATTTACGGACCTATGAGACTATGCTTGATATTAATAAAAGGTTTCTATATTTAACCTTCCTAAAACAAATACAATAAAAAAGGGCTAATAGGCTCACAACATAATATTTTAAGATATTTGATAACTAGCAGCGAGCTTTCCTTTTTACCTCTAGATAAGAAGTTTCCTACATTTCTTTCCCCTTTTTTTTTTTGACATGACAACGGTTTGTTGTAGTTGAAGGGAAAAAAAGAGTATAAGCTTATCCAGAGTAGAAAAGCAGTTTCAGATAAAAGACAAAGACGATTTCATTTTAAGTAGTGTGGCCTAGCAAGCGATTGATAATTTCTCGTCGATGGAGGCGGCCGTCTTATTTTGCGTTCACACAACTCAACGAAACACGCATTAATATACCTCCTCCCTTTCCTTTTCATAATTTATTATATTATTATTGTTCACAGCCCTATTTTTTTTCTCTCAAAGACTTATATTTAGTAGAATATGTTCATGATATTAAAGAAAATGTAATGGCAAATAACGTTTAACGTTCTCCAGCTTAAGGAATAAGGACGCCTATCTAATACCGTATTATAATCTCATTATGTTTTACAAAGGAGACGCAAACGTTCGATCTCTCGGTCCTTCTTAACTGTACCGTAGAAGTAAGTTTGTATATTCTACGAACCATAAACGAAAGGGAGTCTGATAAAACCTACTAGAGGGGAATTGCGAGAGGAAAGTAGGTTTTGGAAGATGAAAATATATTCATTCGCAGTCAGAATAGACAAAATGTTACTAATGTATAGTTATTATAATTATGTTACTGTCATTGATATTATTTGTCAAGCGTTACAGCTGCATAACACTTGGCTAGACGTATAAACACGTGAGGAAAGTTGTCCAAGTAACTTTTGTGACTGTTAGAATTGCCAAAATATATGTTAGTAAGAGCATTATCTATCATTTACAACAGTTACTAAAATTACATTCGTATGTTCATACATCAAGTCATGTGATCTTTAGCTGTAATATTTGATATATATCATCAATACCTACATAATAATATGAATGATATTGTAAAATATTATCAATATTGAGCACAGAATTTTGTTTATTTTCTTAACTTGTTTTCCTACCGAAATCCTGCCATACCTATCATTGTATGGCAATATTAGATTTGTCACTTCACTATATAAAGCCACATAGCTGACTCACTCACTCACTCACTCACTGACATTAATGTTCACCCACTTCTAGATGAGCTAGAAACTTGAAATTTGGCAAACTTTTAGCTTCTAGCCTGTAACCGACGGGAAAATTCCAAAAAGTTAAAAAAAAAATTTTAACCCCCGAAAGAAATTCAAAATCGCGGAGCAACTTTAAAGTCGGTGCGGACCTTTTTTGGAGGTCTCTTGTGGCTAAACGCTAAAACCTATTAAAAACCGGATTGCGCCAGAGCTAGATTTTTGATTTTAGGTAAATTTTGCACATTTTCCACATATTTTTCAATTTTCTTACACAATTATGGGACAGCTAGAATCATAAAATTGTAAAAAATAAATCAACGTTCAAAACAACGCTGGAATTACATTAGTTTACACTCACTGGGGGGTTTGAGGGGCGGAGCCCTCAACGAGCAAAGTGAGTATATTGTACAAAATATCAACAACGCTACTCTTTAAATACATGGTTTTTTCCATAACAGGCTAAAATGTTTCCGAGCAATTATTATGCATCAACGGCTGGAGGATCCGTTTTTTCTGATCACACGACACCCTCTATCAAGAGAAGTTGGTAATCGCCAAAAGCGGTGTCCGCTCAATCCGTATGGCTCGATTGGGTGTTGACGTAATCGAGTTTTTCTTTATGAAAATCTGCCGATAAAATAAAATTGTGGAGGAATGTTTATTTTGTTTTAGTACAAATATAATTTATATCGTTGTAATAATCATAAGGTGGGGCTGTATAGTATCTAAATGCTTACAAAAATTATATATATTCCTTTTTTTCCTCCACAGGGTGACTAACACAGCACCAAGATGGACCAAGATCAAGACCTGTTCGGTCATACGTTCTCCTACAACATGTCGGACGTGATAGAGAAGTTCTCCAGTGTCATCAACGCTTCGAAGAACATCGATCCCAACATTATGGATCAACTGGCACGCAACAGAAGCATGGAGGACGGACCTTTCTACTGTTTGGTGTTCATGTACAGCGTCCTCATCGTCGTGGGAGCCGCGGGGAACAGCCTGGTCGTCTGCGCGGTCGTCAGGAAACCCGGCATGAGGACGGCGAGGAACATGTTCATCGTGAACCTGGCCATATCGGACCTTCTCCTCTGCCTGATCACGATGCCGCTGACCATGATGGAGATACTGACCAGATACTGGCCCCTGGGGCGCCACGCCTTCATCTGTAAGATGTTGGGGACTCTACAGGCGACCAGCATCTTTGTCTCGACGATATCCATCACCGCGATAGCCCTGGACAGGTACCAGGTCATCGTCTACCCCACGAGAGAAAGCCTGCAGAAGTTGGGTGCGATCATAATCCTCAGTTGCATATGGGTGGCGTCTCTCGTCCTGGCAAGTCCGATGTTTATCTGGAAGACCCTGAAACACCACGAGATAAACCTACCCAGCTACGGCATAGACCATATCGCGTACTGTTTGGAGGAATGGCCAGTGGAACATGGCAGAGCGTATTACTCCGTGTTCTCTTTGGTGTTCCAATACGTTTTGCCCATCATCACTGTGAGTGTAGCGTACTCGAGGATCTGCAGGAAGTTGAGGTATAGGTACGTCAACTCCTCCGCCATGGGATCTTCCTCGTCGAAAGGGAAGGCCGGAAGTGGTAGCGGATCGCAGAAGCGGAAAGCCAAGGACGACAGGAGGATGAAAAGGACTAACTCTTTGTTGGTGTCCATAGGCTTCATATTCTGCATAAGCTGGATGCCTTTGAACATCTTCAACCTCGTGGTAGATTTTTACAACCCTTTCGGAGATGACAGGCAGTCGATGATGATTTGCTACGCCGTGTGCCATATGATGGGGATGTCCTCCGCGTGCTCCAACCCTCTCCTTTACGGGTGGCTCAACGACAACTTCAGGAAGGAATTCAAGGAAATCCTGGCGAGTTTATGCCCTTGTGTTCCCGTGGAGGCAGTGCGTCAACGCGTCGGTTCCATCAGGTCGTCCATCTCGAAGAGACGCTGGAAGAAGCATCGGAACACCTGTGTCAGTGGGGGTGGTAGTGCGGGCATCGGTACCTCCAAGGGGGACACGGCGATGCGAGGCCTGGTGGGGGACCAGGAAGGTAGGGACGCTGAAGACCGCTACCAGGAGGAGACGGCTATGGATAACGCGACGCTGTCCACCAAATACCGACGCTGCACGGACACCACGATGACAGAGAACGGTATCGGGAACAGTCTTCAGGGAGACATGGAGACAACCGTACTCACCAGGATATAGCTCAAGGTGAGTGATTGAGACATTCAGTCTTCAGGGAGACATGGATACAACCGTACTAACCAGGATATAGATCAAGGTGAGTGCTTGAGACATTCAGTCTTCAGGGAGACATGGATACAACCGTACTAACCAGGATATAGATCAAAGTGCAAAGTGAGTGCTTGAGACATTCAGTCTTCAGGGAGACATGGAGACAACCGTACTCACCAGGATATAGATCAAGGTGAGTGATTGAGACATTCAGTCTTCAGGGAGACACGGAAACAATCGTACTCACCAGGATATAGCTCAAGGTGAGTGCTTGAGACATTCAGTCTTCAGGGAGACATGGAGACAACCGTACTAACCAGGATATAGCTCAAGGTGAGTGATTGAGACATTCAGTCTTCAGGGAGACACGGAGACAATTGTACTCACCAGGATATAGCTCAAGGTGAGTGATTGAGACATTCAGTCTTCAGGGATACACAGAGACAATTGTATCTTCAGGGAGACACGGAGACAACCGTACTAACCAGGATATAGCTCAAGGTGAGTGATTGAGACATTCAGTCTTCAGGGAGACACGAATACAACAGTAACTACGTTTTTATTACCTCTAAGAGACTAGTGAATATTCAAAATATAAGTTCTTAACAATTTTGTAAAATCATAGTTAAATTAATATATTTTAAATATCTTATAGATTCATCTACTTTTTTTTCAAATTACTTTACTATATAATACACCTTTTGCAAATCTTAGTAACTAAAAATATTGTCATTCATTGTAGTAAAAACCTCTTAGGGACTACTGAATATCGAGCCTTCATTTTCAAATTTGTAAAACAGCATGGAGCTTACCCGAGCTGCGAGGCACGTGATCCAGATGTAAAGCTCATATAGGGCAGTATTTATAGTCTAATCTCGGAGTTCCACCGCTCTCCCAGTATACGAATAACAAGCAATTTAGGTCAAATGGAATATTTATTGTCCACTATTTAATACAGTCTAGTCTCGGGAGTTGGAAAACCACCATAAGTAGACCCGACTGGGGTCAAACCCCCATCATCGGAAGTCTAGTTCATTGCTAGGGTGACTGATGCCTTAGACCATTCGGCTACTAATGTGGATGCAAATTGTCAAGTTAAAACAGGACCTCAAAATGTTTGGTCAAATACACACTAGAAAACACAATACTTAGAATTTATTCCATAGGCTATGTTTTGTCTAGAGGAATTTTATTTTTACTGTTGTAATTGCTCAATTATATCGCTTTAATAATGTTGAAGATTTCCTGCATTTTCTATTGCTTTGAATTTACCAGTCTGAGAATGTCATCCTTAAAATTAAAATTACAACGAAGCTTCTAGGAAATAAAAGACTCCATACAGACATAACCATGTTTTTAACTTTGTTTTGTCTCATAGTCATTTTACGCTTTCTGCGCCTTAGAAAAACTGATCTTCCCGTTTACAAATAATAATTATAGAGTAATAACAAAGTTTTTTTTCTCTCTTTTCATTATCAGGCATATATTTAACAAATGATGTTTTCTCATATTCCCCCN
This sequence comes from Timema genevievae, assembly GCA_902155825.1. Taxonomy (NCBI): domain Eukaryota; kingdom Metazoa; phylum Arthropoda; class Insecta; order Phasmatodea; family Timematidae; genus Timema; species Timema genevievae. The sequence goes on from CABFWO010000879.1 coordinate 167,567, forward strand.
CCCCTACTTTCTTAAGTAGAAAAAAAGTCGTTTCTTATTAGGTTCATATTTCACATTCAACCTTATTTTCCCCAATTTGTTTTTATTATGACAAAATAGGTTAAATTCTCCTCTCATTATTTTGTTTTCAAAACGGTTTCAGTATAAATGTAGCTTGTTAAAAATTTATTTCATAAATAGCAACATAACCTTTTGAAATGATATTTTTATTTTAAATGAAAATATGTTATTTATAAAATTGAAGAAGTAATATTAATAAACGATATCGAATATGTTTTTAATAATCTATTTACTGTGACGTACGTACAGTTTAATACATAATGTAGCTCAAGCTACTATAACATACCTAGCTGAATTAGCTAGTATATATTAATATCAGCAATTACTGTCAGAAATATTAATTAAACTAAAAAATGACACCTTAACACTATAACCAAGTAGTGATTTTTACCTAAAATCTTAAGGTGGAATGAAACAGGGACGCGATAAAAGGCCAGTGTTTTTGTAATTTTTATAGAAAAACCTTTTTTGGCTAAAATAAATAAAATATTGCTCCAGTACAAACATGAAGTTTAATGTTCTTCATTTGGTGAGATCAACTTTTCTTGAATATCTGTCATGAGAGTAGCGGCATTAAATTACTAACTTTTTAAACGAAAAGAAAAAGATGTCATTAAATTCCAGAACACCCTTGAGATATTCAACTGTTAAGGTCACCGTGTGAAGAAAATTAAACTCTATGTTTGTAATGAATCAATATTTTATTTTTAGCTGAAAAAATATTTTGCCATAAAAACTGCAAAAACACTGTCCTTTTCTCGCGTCCCTGTTTCATTCCACCTTAAGTATTAAGGTTAACTCAATCATTAATTTAGTGTACTTAATGAATATCCGGAAGAAGTAAATGTGATAAGATTCCAGAAAAAAATATAATTTATAAGTAGATATTTAATAAAATAACCCTTACCTCTTCCCTCCCTTATTAACCCTGGCCAACACAATAAATAGATGTTCAATAGGTCCTGGGTTCGCTTTCTTATGAGCATTTTCTCAGAATTACTTTCTTCTGTCAACTTTTATGAGCTATAATCGCCATTGTCCAGGGGACTTGGACTGAGAGAGATATATTTACCACCTGTCTAGGATCTCAGAATATACTGTATTTATACTAAAGAAGTAGGGATGAGGAGGCATGAATGTTCGGGAATGTAGCCATATTTGCATGGAGGGAGAGTAAGAAATAATTTAGGAAAACCATACTGGTACATACGGCCATGATTTGAACCTTGACCTCTTCGTCACTGGAAAATCAGATAAGACTAAACTGACTCCTAGATCCTCGTGACCACCTGTGCTAGTATAGCAATAGGTAGACGGACAGACGGTCAGATGGAGAGACAGACAGACGGTCAGATGGAGAGACAGACAGACGGATACACGTACAGATGGATGGAATAATGAATGGAGAGATGGATGGAGAGTAGGATGGAGATACGGATGGAGAGATGGATGGAGATACGGATGGAGAGATGGATGGAGATACGGATGGAGAGATGGATGGAGAGACGGATGGAGAGATGGATGGAGAGACGGATGGAGAGACGGATGGAGAGATGGATGGAGAAACGGATGGAGAAATGGGTGAAGAGATGGATGGAGAGACAGATGAAGGGATGGATGGAGATACGGATGGAGAGATGGATGGAGATACAGATGAAGAGATGGATGGAGAGACGGAAGGAGAGATGGATGGAGATACAGATGAAAAGACAAATTGAGAGATGGATGGAGAGATAGATGGAGAGATGGATAGATGTACAGACGTACGTACATATGTAAGAATAAAAGAACAAAGGGAGATATATAAATATAGAGAGATAGACAAAGAGAGATAATAACTGGTGGATTGACGGATGCTGGTAGGAAAAGTATGTCCAAAAACAGCAGCTGACTTCCTATCGTAAGAAAACATGAAAATATATCTAACAAGTTTAAAACTGCCAGACAAGTTATTTTCTAAATGATATCCGACCACTTTTAGCCATATTTAAACAAGGCTGCAAACCTAGGCTTTATATATATTTCGAGATCCAACCAGAGGAAATTGTAGATAAAGTTATCTACACACTTTTCTTATTTTGATGAATATTTAAACCAATAATATCTAGCAACATAGCATACTTAAAATAAATTAAAACAAAACATTTACGTAAAGCGAAGTTTTATATTAAGATTACCATACTAAAAAGTTTAACCTACCTTAACATCCTATATACATTTATTTGATACTCTTGAGTCTATCCGATGAACTTCCAAACATTTCAAAGGTCTTATCCGACCGTGTAATTAGGTTAATAACATGAAGTGACTGTGAAGGAGGAACATAAAGGCAGAGGAAGGAGGGGGTGGAGGGGAAGAGGGGCGAATCTGGTTGTTTGGAACAAGGGGGTCTTGATTGTGGCACTTGTCTCTGTGACGGACCAAACTTGGACTTGCTAAACAACCACTGTCGTAATTTAGAAAGCATTCTAGTAGTAGAGAAGAAGCCAATAATATATTCAAAAGAAAATATTTAAAATTATGTGGTTATATAAACAAAATATAATTATTTAATAACAAAACTATTAAAATAATTTGGTACACGGTTCATAAAAACCAGTCAAGTTAGAATTATATAAATATAATTAAAGTTGTTTTCAAGCATTGCGTCTTAATACCTGTTCAGGTTATACGCATATGTATTAATTAAGCTAATTAGTTAGGGATAAGTAAATTTTGAGTTCAGAGGAAGTGTACCCGCATTTACATGTAGGGAGAGTGGGAAACAATTTTGGGAAAATCATCCTCAGTACACCCGACCGGGATTCGAACCCTGATTTCCCTGTCATTTGGGGTCTAGTCCAATACAAGTGATGTCTTAGAGCATGTGGCAAACAAAGAAGTTATAATTAAAGTTGAAGGTCATGCAATTTGGTATAGAGAATAAACTTTTTTTTATATAGAAATGCGATATAGCTAATAATTATAAAAGTAGAGGTTAGATTAGTTGAAGTTAATTTTACTCGTAAACATATAAAAATTATTGTTAATGACAGTCAAAAATAGTATAAAAAGATATTGTTGAAATTATTGATAAAATAAATTGATCAATATGTAGTGAATAGTTATTTGAAATTAAAATCTTACATTGAAGTTACAATCCTCACTCTCTGGTTTGAAAGTGGTAAATCAACATGTTTCGGTGACAACAAATACCAGAAGAAAAACTTGATGTGAAGAAAGAGGTGCACTTCACATTGAATGACATCAAATCATATTGTCAAACTTCAACTTTAGTTATATAGTTGTAAAATACACATTCCTGGTGAGACACTGCAACTGATCTGGAGAGGGTTGCGTTAGGAGGGGATAGCTATTACTTCTGAAGGAGGTATTTGTAAACCAATGATAGGCCTATATTTATCAGAATGTAAGAGTTTATTTGTTGTAGGGTTTTCATTTTCATTCAGTTTATATTTAATTTGTAAAGTGTGCGTTTAATTTACTCGTGTGCAACTTGTGAATGTGAGGAATGCCAGGCCTCCACCGTGGTTCGGATTCCACGTTAAACTGTAGGTCCTCCATTTCATCTCACAAGTATAACCCGAACGGGTAGTAAGACGCGGTGCTAATAATAATAATAATAATAATAATAATAATAATAATAATAATAATAATAATTTACTCGTGTGCATTCATTTCGAGCTTTTGTTCATATTTTTAAGGTGTTTTTTTGTTCATTTTTGATGTATTTGAAGCCAATTCTCGATTATGTTTGAGTCATCAAAGTCCAAGCCTTGGTTATTATAAATGTTATCCTCTTCAACCCTATTTAACATTGTATTTAGTGGCTTTTTATTCACAAAGTATTATTTTTTTAATAAATTTACCATCTTCACCTAGCTCTATCTAAAATGTTACAAGATTGTTCTACCCTAAAATTTCTGGTTGTAAATCATCCACTGTTAATCTGACGTCCCAAAGGCGTAAGTTAAATAAACAAGTTTTTAATTAGCTTCTTTTAAAAGTGTCGGTGCTTGGAGCCTTAATGAGGTTGGATGGTTGAAAAAAAAATTTGCTAAAATATGTCAGGTAAATAAAAAAGTATTTGAAGCAGTAGTTTTTTAATCAAACATTCTAAAAGTTTAAGTATACACACTAGGCCTACACGAGTACGTTTATTTTGGAAAATGAAGAACTTACAAGTAGATACTATAATAAATATTACTTTATTTATCGTGTTTAAATTGTGTTTATATAAACTAGATACTAAAATAAAGTAATTTTTTTAAATTTATTTGGCACGAGCAAAAGTATGATTGGATTCACCATTGTATTTTAGATAAATATAATTTTGGGACATTCACACCACTTTTTCATTTTAATATATACACATATAAATGAGCTTATATTATAAAGGCACTCCAAAAAACATTTACTATGCATGTAAATATAAATTAATTGATTTTTAACTAAGTAAACAACACAATTTTAAAATTACGATAGTTGTAATAACATCAAGGTTCACTAAACAAAATAAATGGTGCGGAATAATCGTAAATACTTTCTAATATTAAAGTTAGGAATAGAATTTTCAAAAATTTTGTATCAGTGTATTGTGCTATTCTCATAAAAATAAACATATTATTTTGATAATCACATGAAACCCTATTCATATACCAATAAATAAATTGTTAAAACATTTTTGAAACGTTCCAAATGGTCAAGTATTAACCGTAAATTCACTACTCTTAGAGGTTTAGAATTTTCAAAAAATTTTCATTAGTAAACTACCCTAAATTTTAAAGCTAAAATATAAAATCCTAAGTTCGGATCGAGGCACGACCATATAATATCTAAATATCAAGTTCGAACAAAATATCTTTAACAATTTAGGTTGTGGCCCTAGACATACAACCGATAGAATTTTAAGACTCACTTTTTAAAGTCCACAGACACATATAACATCAAGCAAGACCCACCATAGTTTTAAGGTCGAAATACTGACGAACATATTCAGATAATTTCTCTAAATGAAAAAATAATGAAGTTATAAATAATAACAATTCTATGCATTTTGTTAATCCAAAATAAATTTTTTTTATTGTTTTTATTTTATTTTTTTTTGTTGAAATTATATACGCCTAAGCTTCATGTCTACACAAATGCTACTAAAATTCAAGAAGTACTTAAACAATATTTATTAGTGCTCGGTCAAACTATATCTTTATTTGAGTCAGACAAACCAAAACACGAGTCAGTTTTATTTGGTTTATTTAACTAACATCGCGTTTTACTAGCAGTCACGAGTATTCTCATATTCCCATTAATGGTTTTTAATTGGTCACAGAGACACCCTTTCGGCTTATACACTAAGTACTAATTACGCCAATGTGTTATACAGGAAGGTTTATTATTATCACCAGGTCTTACTACCCGTTCGGGCTACACGCATTTACGCTAATGTGTGATGGTAGGGTGATCGTGAGATGAAATGGAGGACCTACAGTTTAACGTGGAATCCGAACCACGGTGGAGGCCTGGCACTCAACACATTCACAATTTGTGATTAATACACGTCTTATCAGAGGTGAAGGAAGGGTTTGGCAATCAGATAAATTTGTGCCGGGACCGAGGATTGAACCCCGGACTCTCAACACAGAAGTCCGACATCTTACCCCCAGACTGCCAGTCTATAAGGAAGGTTGAATTTAGAATAAATGTACCTGCATTTGTATGGAGGGTGATCTAAAAACATTTTATAGAAAATTCACCCTCAGTACTCCTGACCGGGATTCGAACCTTGATCTCCCTGTCATAGGAAGTCAAATCTATTGAGAAAAGGGTGCTTTAGACCATGGGCTAGCATTACCATCGATCGCGAGATCCCTGTATCTCACGGAAGCATTTTCAATAACTCAGAACTTTTTTTTTGCACATCAATAACTTACAGCACAATATGGAAGAATCCACTTCAGTGGCCACGTGGTCTAACGCGCTACTATTGTTGTAGACTAGACTGCTGATGATGGGGAGAACGTAGTTCAAATCTTTGTTGGGTGTACAGAGGGTGGTTCTCCCAAAATGATTTTCCCCTATCCTCTACGCAAATGCGGTTACACTTTCTTAAATATATACTTTCTAATCCTTAAAACAATTAGTGTAATTAGTATATAAGTGCATAACCCGAACGGTAGTAAAACGCTGTGCTAAAAAAAAACTAGGACCGAGATCGGGTGGCAACACTGCACTCAACATACAACCTGAACGGGTAGTAAGACGCTGTGTTTGAAAAAAATAGGATCACAGGATCTAAGGCCTAATGTTTCACGCTTGAAATATACTGAACTGCCGACTGATATTGTATTTCCTAAATGGTTTTACACTCCCTCTCCACGAAAATGTGTATACATTTGCTCTTTATTCAACCTTCCTTCCTCTTAACATACTGGCGTGGTTAGTTAATATGCGTATAGCCCTTGCGGGTAGTGTGTGTATGGCGTGTTGACAAATAAAAAACGTGAGCGTGAGAGAATATTTGTTATTTCTTTATTGTAGTATTATTATTATTATTATTATTATTATTAGCACCGCGTATTACTACCCGTTCGGGTTATACGCACTTACGCTAATGTGCAATGGTAGGGTGATTGTGAGATGAAATGGAGGACCTACAGTTTAACGTGGGATCCGAACCACGGTGGAGGCCTGGCATTCCTCACATTCACAAGTTGTGATTAATACACGTCTTGTCAGAGGTGAAGGAAGGGTTTGGCAATCAGATAAATCTGTGCCGGGACCGAGGATTGAACCCCGGACCCTCAGCACAGAAGTCTGACTTCTTACCCCTAGACCACCAGGTCACCAAAATATCTTTATTGTAACTCATTTGAAAATGTTTCTGGTTTTTAAAGTGTTCGCCTCGGTCCGTGAGAAAGTATCCATCGCTGTCGTTACGCCATGCGGCTTAAAACACAATGGTCTTTGTCGTTTACTGGAACTGCTTCTCTAGTATGTCCAAGCTTATACTCCCTTTCGTCCTTCCCTTTGTCAAGTTAATAATAAAGATGAGAAAGAAAACTTCGAATCTTCTTATCTCAATTTAGTAGAAATTAAAAGAATAGGTGTGGAGGAAAATTCATTTTAAAAATAAATACATAAAAAGGTTCCCTATTACATTTTCTAATCACGTATATAGAGGTTCCAGCCGTGCGTTTCGAGAGATACACAACGCGCGGTTTGTGAAATATTCCAAGGTGGTGCCTGATATTATTCAGACCACGAACTATCCCCCCCACCTTCCACTTAGTCCTAACATCGACCATACAGCTTGCCTGTAGGTTAACGATAACATTTCCCACACAAGCTATTGTTTACAAACAACGTCCACTTCTCGTTGATTCCTTGAAATAACAAGAACTGGTTGCTTTATCTGGTTCAATTCAAACAACGGAGAGATGTGTTTGTGGGGGAGCAAATGGGTTTCAGATAGACTGAGATGTTCTCAATACACCTTGTCTCTTTTTTTGAGGCCGGGAGTCTATTTTCTTCTTGTTAATCCGGTGACGTTTCTTTGAAAGAAATATAGGAACACGCCATTTGTGTATACAACACCTGTCCTTTAAGTAAAGTTCTTATAGCTTACTAGTCTCAACTAAACAGACGCATTGTAAACACATCACAAGAATAACAAACTACGGTCTGATTTTTATAAGAAGCCCGTTATTTGAAAACTGTAAACATATATTGCCACAATGGCGTAGATTTAAAAAAAAAAGTGCAAAGATAAACCATACAGTAATCTATGATTAAATATTGTAGTGAGTTTTTGATAACTTTTTAACTAATAACTCAAATAAAAATTAAAACATATTTTTAGAATGCGTGCCGCGCTAATTTCAATCACTGTTGGTGGTAAAACGTGGGCTTTATATATATATATATATATATATATATATATTAGGGTCTATAATGCGTCATCGTGCTTTATTCTGCTCTCACAGACATAATTAAATATACTGATGGGCTATCACTCGTTAACGAGTATGATTGTCTTCAACGGATATTATCAGTTGATACTTTTAGATTGTCCTTCTGAAGACGCCTACGCGTGATATCTTTTCACGTGGTTATGTTGCTGCATATCAACAATCACGTGATTCTCAGCAGGCTCAGAACCTCTGCCCAGTGGCGTAGAGACTACGACGACGACTGGAGATTCCGAGACTTGTTGAAACCTTCATCCGCCTTCCCGATCGTTAGATCTGTACTAGTCGCTTCTACGCCCGGTCCGCCGTTGAGGACGTTCTATATTCTCTGCCGTTGACCATTGTTAGTTGATCCGCCTTTAAGCTACGTTTTCCTAGCGACGCAATACATGCGCGGCGCAGTACGCAATGCGTTGGACGCAATGCGCTGAACACTTGAATAATAGGGGTTAAATACGAGTGTTTTCCTATACAACGCGATGCGTAGTGCGCCGCGCATGTATTGCGTCGCTAGGAAAACGTAGCTTTAGGGGTGGTTTCCCACCCTAAGAGCATGAGAGTTCCCTAGCCTCCACCTGCTCCTCCACCCTCCAAGGAGGCCATTGGCATGGTAGAGGGAAGGAGACTCCTTATCCCGGGAATTATTCGGTCATCAGAGCCTAATCAGTCTAAATCAGGGTGTATCACGAGCAGGTGAGGTTGACATTCAAGTAGGAGATAATCTCGGCAGGCTCAATCAACCCCATACACCCCATATAAATATAATATTAAGCTTGCCGAACAGTGAATAGGATTGGAACAGATCGGAACCTTACGAACGGAAACTATTTTTTGTCCGTACATTGGTGAACTGGCGTTCGGTATTCGTTTCAGTCGGGAGACATCAACTTAAGAGGGTACAACGCTTCTATTAATAGTGAGTGAAAGCAGCAGTGAAGAGGAGGTGATGGCGATTGCTTTGTGCCTAGCTGCTTTGAAAAGACTTTGGGTGCATGAGATTTTCTCCCAAACATTTCATAACACCGTCATAATCATGTTTGTTAGCGATGTCTTAAATTATAGGGTATTGTTTAACTAAGTTGATTATTTCTACATCCAAAGACATTTTTAAAAACAAACACATCAAACTATCGAGGAACAAGAAACCTAAATCAACAGGTGCACAGCTCAATGTGAGTGTAGTGGATGATGCAGTGTGCCAGTGCAAAGGACGCATGCGCATATCTTCGGAATCCATTGGCGTTATTCTCTGAGTAGACTAGACTGCCGATGACAGGGAGATCTAGGTACGAATCTCGGTTGGATGTACTGAGGGTGTGTTTTTCCAAAATGTTTTTCCACTCTTGCTCCACACAAATACAGGTACACTTCCTCTGAATATAACCGTCCTAATCCCTAGAACTATTATCGTAATTAGTATATAATCGTATAACCAGAACGGGTAGTATGACTCAGTGCTACAAAAAAAAATTCTCTCTCTGTAAAAACCGATTCGTCCCTACCCGTTTCTATCCATTTTGCGGACCTCCATTAAAATGCGTGTAGTCAAAAAAATGTCCTTGCATTCCGTTCCGAGTGTGAGTCAAGCCTAACAGTTCTGTTGTGCCAGAAACGTATGGAGGGGTGAATGGAGGCTAGTAGTTTACAAATGCACCCCATCAGATGGTTAGGCAAAGTTTTTTGTTTTGACAGCCCTTAAGATTGATCTTGGTTACGAAGACAATCTTTTACTAAAAGGTTTTAACTTCTTTTAAGTCATTGAAACTTTATATTTTAACAAAGCATCAGATTAAAACAGGAGAACCATTGGTTTAGTCAAAGAAATATATCCTTCGTTCTTGTTCAGTTGTATGATTTGATTAATTTATTTGTCTGGAGTCAATATATAGCCCATATTTCTTATAAATGAACAAATCTGACAGTTAAATAAAGCCAATTGATCTACATTCACGTATCCATACGCCAAGTCATGTGATATACAGCTGTTACATTTGTTGGCTATTATCAATACATATAAAAATAAATGGTATGGTGAGCCGAACTCTCTCTCTCTTTTATATTAAAATAGATACATTTACTAAAAACTTGTAAGATTTGTGAAACGAAATAGTATACATTGTCGCCGTAACACTCCACCAAAGAGCGTAAATGTAATAATATAAGCTGTCACAGAAACATTGAGAAAAGAAGATCATTTCTGTCCACTAAAGAGCTTAACAATCAATTACATATTAATAAATACACCATAAAAATGTATGTTTACCTACAGCTCAGAGATTATTGATTTTATAAAAAAAAATTCAGGTTAAAATAATTTAATTTTAACAGTATTTACTACTATAACTTAACAATGATAAGCTTTTTCGTATCTCAAATATTTCCTGAGATATGATCTAAATTGGAAATTACCGTTTCTGTAAAGTACCCTTAAAATAATTTTCACGGGAAAATGTGGGTTTCTAATTTGTAATGTTAAATAGTGCCTAGTTATAGATACGAAATCCAATTAAATAACTATAGCCGATTTCAGCAAATCGAATCTATCTCATTTCGCCCTCCAGTAAACTACCCTTAAATTTTAAGGTTAAATATATAATTGCAAAAAAGAAAATCTCTGGGGAACATTATGAAAATCCTTTTTCAAGCGATCTAGAGAATGTAAAAGCTTAAACTATATTATGATAAATTGGGCGTATTACAGTTGGGCAACGAGTTCCTTCTTGGGAGTTGTAAACAAGGCGTACTGATGTGCTAACTCTGCCCCGTCTGTTGTGGTGCTCCGTTTAGGATGGCTGTAAATGTTTTTTTAAAGCTGAGCGAAAAAGAGCAATTGATGGATAGTAAGACACAACAAAATGCTAAGCTATTCTAACCTAACCTAATCCAAATCCAATCCCAACAAGCCCAGCCTAATGTAAGACAAAACATTTGTTGTGGCCGAATTAGTATCTACACGCAGGTCTATTATTTGTTATAGTCCTCCTGGTCAGTGAACGTGGCCCAACTAAGCTATGACGATAATCCTCCTGTTCAGTGATTGTGGTCCAGCTGTTATGCGGCAAATAAATTGCTATCAATGATGACCGCAAAATATGTTTGTATTTTCTGAAAGGAAAGAGTCCCTTAAGAATCATTCATAATGAAATCAAAGTATACGAATGGATGCTGCCAGTGTTTTGTAAAAAAAAAACAATCACCCTCATTGGTGGACGCACGGGCTAAGCCCTCGTCTGGTCTAGTTGGCCGGTTAGTAGTAAGGTTGGGTTTCAAATCCCAGACAGGTGTGTATTTAGGTTTTTATTCTTTTATATAGTTTTCTACTTACCCTTCCTCCAAGTCCGACACCTTATTTCAGTCGATAGTGTGTCTGAGTATTGTGTTAAGGCTCCCGGGTTCAACTCCTGGAATATCCGAAAAATGTATCTTTACTGAAATTGGGATTTCCCCTTTCACAGTTATGAATTAACTGCTGTTGTGTTGTCCTATATTTAAGTTAAATTATTATTATTGTGATGATATAAAAAGTAGGCTTAGAAAGTGGACTTTAAATGCCTAAAACATGTTTTATTTTCTAAATTTCAGCCTCAAAAAATATGTTTATATTTCATAGGTTCTTAAACTCTTTTTATTCTTGCCCCCTTTTCATAAGACAAAAAAACTAGCAACCTTGGGCAGAGATGGTTACGATATGTTTGTTTATAGTCGAGTGTCTCTTTTTGATTAGTTTTGAATCAAATGGGAAATAAGACTAATTAACACATTAAATTGCAACAAAAAAACAGTATGCATGAATTTACATTTAATATTATTATTTATTTTTAATAATCTATAAACTTTACGTATCCAGATAGTCAATGTAAGCCATTAGTTTATCTTAGTTGTACGAATGATTACTACAATTGTGCTCTGGTAACCATGTCAGACAACATTTAGTTATTCAAATAACTAGAAAAAATACAGAAAGAAAGTTGGTAGTATCATTTCAATAGTTCTATAGTAAATATTTTATTTAGTCACGTTTTTCAAGATTTTCTGTGACATCCAGAATTTCTTTTATGACCCCCGAAGAGGTCGTGACCCATAGTTTAATAACCTGTGTTCTAAAAGGTGTTAAAATGTTGATTACTATGAAAATCAAGATACAGTTGGTCAGTCGTGCGCTTATACAGCCTCAAAGTGATTAGAGAATGAACGTCAGGTATTCTAAATATAATTAATCCACGCACCAGATCCAGAAGTTCGCCCGACCTCGCTTCAAGTGCTCGTGTTTGTGGTCAAGTGGATAGCGGCGCTTCCACCGGCCTTGCCTTCGAAACAAAGCGGGCCCGTTCACCCGTCACTTGACCTATATCATGTGTGGCCCACACACTGTTTTACACGCATTAGACAAGTACGCGAGGGGTGCTCTGAAAACCTGGATAGGATTAATTAACGCAACGCTAGGCTTCGCTTCGAACTTGGGAACGCTAATTATTAGCCGGGCCTTTATCAGGCCGGGTAGAACCAGAACTCACGAGGGTAGCAAAAGAAAAATACTACCCTTCTGTCGGCACAATCTTGTAGGGGACGCGTGTTAAGGACAGTGCTTTTGAAGTTTTTATAGTAATACTTTTTTTTTGTCAAAAGAAAGCATGTATTGCTTCAGTACCAACAGAGTTTAATTTAAATTTATAAAGATGAAATTTATCTCTAATATCTCGATATATTTATAACTTGATGTAACGCGAGGTACCGAAAGCTACAATATATCGATGTATAAGTTGTTTCTGATATATGTTAAATTGCATTGTTCTGGATGAACTGAAAAGGCGGTATTAAGATGGCTGCTGTTTTGTGGTACCTTTGTTAGCCACTTTTCCCTTTTTAATGTTTTAGTTAGTTGTTGAAAATAGTAAACAAATGTAAAAAAAAATCGACTTTGTTGACAAAAAGTTATGTGTTCCGTCAATTTTGACTCACAAGCCCTGAAGTATAGTCAAATGTATGAAATATATCGATAAATCGATCGATATATTGGATAAACATCGATATAAATATATAAATGACTTTACAATATTTTTATATCAATATTTTGTTGCCATTCCTAGAATGTATAAAAGATGGAGCCAAGAAAAGATGACAGTAAACATCCTAAAAAAAGACCACAGGCTCTCAATTCCTGGTCATGGGCCAATCACGTACGGTTAACTTTTATACACGGTTATTAGAGCGATATTACACTCCCATCCACAAGAAGAACATCAATATAAAAAAATCGACTTGGACTTTTTTTTCCATAAAACTTTTTTTAAAAGGTAGTAAAGAGTAGTAAAAGGCATCCAATTTAATCCAATTGGTTTTCCTCCTAACGAAGAAGAATGCTGCAAACCACTTTACGATGTAAAACACATAATCTAAGTTGAAGTTTATAGCTTGCTTCAGCAGAGTAGTCTTAATGTTCCATTTGAGTAATTAAAAATTTGTTTAAAACTTAATTTTTTTAAATACAAATTCATATTTGTGTTATATTACACTAAACAGAGTATTTGTAAACGTATATTCCAAACTGCACATAGTTTGTTTGAACTTAAAGTAATACAAAATCCCCTTACACTTACATCCGGAAAACTATGCTAATACCATAAAATTGTGTTCAAAGTTTCAGCGTATGGAGCCGGAAGAGCAAAGCTGTTCAAGCACGCGTGTACAACAAGTTGCATAGGAGCTAGGAACGCAGCAATGCACATGTAATAATGGCAAACACTTTATGTGATGTAGGGCCGTTAATGATGACCCTCAGAACGTATTCGCATTTCTAGATGGACTGGGGTTTTGTTTACTATTAATTGTGGTATTTTCAGCTGCCGTACTCCAAGATGTAGAGGCGTGTGTTGTGCCACGTGCCTGAAATCTATTCAACCTGTTGTACACGCATGCTTGAACATCTTTGCTCTCCCGTAGCTGTAAGCAAAAACTTTGAATACAATTTAATGGTATTAGCTTTCCGGATAAAAGTGTGTAGCGATTTTGTATTACTTTTGGTTCAAACAAGCTATATGTGCAGTTTGGGCGTTGAGTTTCCGAACATTCTGTATATATATTTTTTTTATATAAAATAAGGATAAAAGATAACCACTTCAGTCTATAAAGTAAGAAGATAATAACCGAAACCAGATATTTATTTTAAAATAAACTAATCTTGGTTTATTAATACAAATTAAACATTTTTTTTAATTTTCTCATATAAAGATATTGTATAAAGTAACTGGAATTTATTAATGGACGTCCTATCTATAGTGTTTCTGAGCACATGCTAAGTAACACAAGCCTCCTATAAATGTACAGTACATGGTGCAACTTCCTACACAATTTTTTATATTTATTCACCACCGTGTCTTACCACTCGTTTGGCTTGTACACAAATGTACTAAGTACACTTTCATTTTAAGCACTGAATCTTACTACCCATTCGGGTCACACGGTAACCACACTATTGTGTTATGGACAAATAATGTTGAGTTTCAAGGTAGTTTTACCAAGTTTTTGTGGAAGGAGAGTGTGAAACCATTTAGGAGAAACCACTTATTACATTCTACCGGGAATCAAACCCCGAACTCCTTGTCATCAGAAATCCAGTCTATTGTTATAGTGCCACCTTAGACAAGGCTTCTACACAGTTTAGAAAAACTTATTTTTTACCATAATTCAGTACCCGTTCAGACTATTGGACAACGGGTGTCTATATTAATGATGCTAATGAGGTGGGGGAGAGATAGTTAGAATTTAGATTAACTATACCCGCATTCACCTAAAGGGAGAGTGGGAAAACATTTCAAAAACACCACCCTCAGTACACCTCATTACACCCTATCCCTATCCTGAGCTAGCTATATCCAGTCCACCTCACTACACCATATCCCTATCTTGAGCTAGTTATATCCAGTTCAACTCACTACACCCTATCCCTATCTTGAGCTAGTTATATCCAGTTCACCTCACTACACCCTATCCTTATCTTGAGCTAGCTATATCCAGTCCACCTCATTACACTCTCTCCCTATCTTGAGCTAGTTATATCTAGTTCACCTCATTACACCTTATCCCTATCTTGAGCTAGTTATATCTAGTTCACCTCATTACACCCTATCCCTATCTTGAGCTAGTTATATCTAGTTCACCTCATTACACCCTCTCCCTATCTTGAGCTAGTTATATCTAGTTCACCTCACTACAGCCTATCCCTATCTTGAGCTAGTTATATCCAGTCCCCCTCATTACACCCTATCACTATCTTGAGCTGGTTATATTCAGTTCACCTCACTACAGCCTATCCCAATCTTGAGCTAGTTATATCCAGTCCACCTCATTACACCCTATCCCTATCTTGAGCTAGTTATATCTAGTTCACCTCATTACACCCTCTCCCTATCTTGAGCTAGTTATATACTAGTTCACCTCATTACACCCTCTCCCTATCTTAAGCTAGTTATATCTAGTTCACCTCACTACAGCCTATCCCTATCTTGAGCTAGTTATATCTAGTTCACCTCATTACACCATATTCCTATCTTGAGCTAGTTATATCTAGTTCACCTCATTACACCCTATCCCTATCTTGAGCTAGTTATATCCAGTTCACCTCACTACAGCCTATCCCTATATTGAGCTAGTTATATCCAGTCCACCTCATTATACCCTATCTATATCTTGAGCTAGTTATATCCAGCCCACCTCATTACAGCCGATCTCTTTCATATTCATTCTAGTTCTATCCTCCCCTCCCCTCCCTCCATATGTGTCTAGATCTTCCCAGTGGTCTCTTCCCATTGGGTTTACCAGTCAATACCTTGAACACGGTTCTAGAATCTCCCATTGGAGCTCCATGCCCTGACCACCGTAACCTGCTAGATCTGACTATCCTAACAATGTCTGGTGAAGAGTATAGAGCATGTAGCTAATCATTATGTAACCTCCTCCACTCTCAATGATATATTAAAAGTAGGTTATTCTCACTACAAATTAGGGCTGTCCGGATACGAACACCAATGGTGTAAGGTAAAGAAGTTAGAATTTAGATAAACTATCTAACGTGTGGAGGGAGATCACGCAACCATTTATGAAAAAACAGTTTAGCACAGCCAGTCAGGATTCGATTCTTGACCTCCTAGATACAGTAAAACTTGGCCAGGTGAGGCTGACATTCTATCCGCGTGCCCACTTCTGTGGGAAAAATAAATATAAAGTATTTGATCTTGCGAAACTACAAAATAAATAGTAAAATAATGTTGGGGTGTCTGATATAATAGTTGTAAACACACTAAACACTTATTCAAGACCCTCTGTGGTGGTCGTATGGTCTAAGACGTCACTCTCGCAATAGACTGGACCACCAAAGATGGGTAAGTTGGTATTCAAATCCTGGGTGTGTGTGCTCAAGGGGTTTATTCCTAAACGTTTCGCCACTTTCCCTTCCAGTAAATGTGGGTACATTTCTTCTAAAACCCAACCTTCCTCCTGCCTAAAACATTAGCATATGTGTATAATCTGAATGGGTAGTAAGGTGAGGTTGCTAAAAAATTAATGGTTCAAGTATACCGCAAAATAATTATGGATTCAACAAAATATTAGTATTTAAAATAGATTTTATTTTGAATTAATTTTTTGTTTATTACACCTATTTGTTTCGTTGTTGATTATCTAATGTAATTTACTAATTGAATTAAATTCTGTAAAAATAATAGCTTGATTAACATTTATAATTATTGTTTGATATTCACATATAATTGTAAAGTTATTATTAGCAGTTAATAAAATGTGTATTTTTTTTAGCGATTGAATTGAAATTAGAGATTGGTCTATATTTCTTGAATCCGAATCTTAATCCTTTCAAATCTCGAACACAAATTTGAGTTTTCAAATCTTTAAAAATATACAATTTAAGATAAAGTAAAAATATTTAAAACTGATTTTTTTTATTATTTGATGCATGGTGCTACTGACGTCATAAACAGAATAACCTTAGTAAATTAATTATATTAATAAAATTTTGTTCTCTTTTTGTGTGTGAGTGTGTGATTTTGTTTATCTCCCAACATTAAGAGTCAATATAATTCCTTTTACCAATTGCTTAAAATTGTTATTTGATGCCAAAATCTTCATATTTGTATTCAAGATACTTTTTTGAGATGTTTATAAATCTCGAATATTTCAAATACCATAGGATTTAAGGAATTCAATCAATCGAGGATTAGGGGTGTCCCATTTCTAATCTAAGCCCATTAAGCACAATCCACTTACTACCGTAGCCACCCGTATTCTATCAAATATATTCGGTAAAATAAATTGGGTCACGTCTGTATTTTACAAAGTATTGTAATATTTTGGCAACATACCTTTTTCGTATCAAATATCTCAGCTGTTTCTATTTCTGTGTTTTCTCGGAAGATATAATATTTTACTCTTTTTCCAACCAAAACCTTTACTTCACAACCCACCCACCCACCCAACCTCCACCTTAACCCACCCCCTCATGTTCTTTCATAATTCCTTCAAGTCATTTATAATTTGGTGTTATTCATTCCTAAAGTTGACATCAAATATGTTTTTGGTCATCTCTGTGTGTATAATTTTCCTTGGATAATCTCGTCTACCATAGTGAACTATCTGGAAAAGAAAAGTAAACTAGAAATACCACTCGCATTTACACCTTTTTAAACCCCATAAGCCATACCTTGATTTACTTACAAACGGACATTGGAAGCACCACAAACTTTTTTTTCCGGTCAACATTGAACTTATTTTCTCTATTATTAATGACTAGCTTTTACCCGTCGCGGCTTCACCCGCAATAATTGATCAAATCTTTTAATGTTTAACTAAATTATTTTGGTTATAAATCAAACTTTATTTTTTTCAAATCTATATGCGTTTTTCTCAGCTCTAGTTGTAAATAATATTTCCGTATTATGCTATCTTTACTTTAACATTTTAATTATAATCACATTAATATCTACTCGTAAAATTAAAACCACAATATATCTATCTCGTACATAAGAAAAGTTTAAACATAAGTATTGTAAAATTCATGTGAAATCAAAGGTTGGGAATAGTCCTATATGTTATTCTAGGACATTCTCTACCTACGTACCAAGTTTCGAATCCGTTCAGCAGTTTTGGCCTGATTGAGTAGCAAACATCCAAATACACAAATATCGCATTTATAATATTAGTAAGATATTTTGTGAGTACTTATATTATCTATAAAAAATGACAGCTAATCGCCTCGGTGACGTAGTTAGCCAATGCGCTAGTTTCGTGTTGAGCTAAACTGATGACGACAGGTGAGATCGAGGTTCGAATCCCGGTTAGGTGAACTGGGGTGGTTTTTCCTAAATGGTTGTCCACTCTCCCTCCACATAAATGTGGGTTCACTTCCTCTAAATTCTACCTCCCCAATTCCTAACCCATTACCGTAATTAGTAATTAAGCGTATAGCCCGAACGGGTAGTAAGACGTGGTGCTAGTACTAATAAAGATGACAGCTGCAGATAACATGATTTGATGTATTAATACGTTAAAGTAGATCTAGTAGCTTTTTTAACTGTCACATAAGGTTCTTAATATGAAAATTGGGGTATATATCAACTCTTCTGTTCAGTGGCTAGTCTTATCGGAGATAAAGTCTCATTTTTAAAAGAAATAACCTTAGCTGACAGCCATAAAAATTACTAGATCTACTTTTCACGTATTTATATGTCAAGTAACTTGATCTAAGGCTGTCATTTTGTATGTGTCATCAATACTTATGAAATAACTCTAGTAAAAGATTAAAACTTTATCAATTTTGGCCACCTAATAATATGTTTATATTTTCTAAAAGTCTTTTCCGATGAAGATTGAACTATGGATAGACACATGTCAGATGCTACATTGTACGAATTAACTTAGAAAATAAAAAAAATTGTTAATTTAACATAGCATCGGGACGGGATAATGCACATATGAAACTAAATTGTGAAGTAAATCTTTCAAATTGGAAATTAGATCAGATTTTTCCTTCCAGACAAAGTTTGGGAATTTAAGGAAAATTAATGTGATAGTATCATGGGAGATGTATTCAAGAACGCATCTTGTTTTAGTTGTGAGATGTAGGAAAAAATCAATACCTTACGAATATTTATATTTACTTTCTTAATTAATACTTTTTTACAACGTGCATTTGTTTCAATATGTTTATCATATGAGTAAGCCTGCTTCCACCACGGTTTTGGAATGATATCGAAATAAACCATTATTTCTTTATAATTAATGTGTATGTTTTTTATTTAAGGTGGGAGTGTAGCGAACACTATAAAAGGTCAGTGTTGTTTTCAGTTTTTATAGAAAAACTTTTTTAGCCAAAATAGATCAAATATTACTTCAGTAGAAACATAGAGTTTAATTTTCTTCACCTGGTGATATCAACAGTTGTTTACTATCTATCATGAGCATAGTGGCATTAGATGAGAAACTTTTTAAATGAAGATAAAAGGTCACAAAATTACAAGAGACCCTTGGCAGATATTCAACAACTGTTGATATCACCGTGTGAAGAAAATTAAACTTTATGTTTCTACTGGAGCAATATTTGATTTATTTTGGTCAAAAAAAAATTTTTGCTATAAAATCTGTAAAAATTAATCGCTGTGTGATTATTTTAATATTTTTAATGATTACAATATAAGATCAAATAGAAACTATATCTTAATTCAAAAATGTTTTTATTGCTAAGTACAACAATTATAATCCTATATAGAACAAACATCAACCTTTTTGTACATAAAAAAACCTTTAAAGCCATGATTTTCAGATAGATTTTCTAACTTATTATTTCGATACCAATACCTATTGTTATCGATATATTTTTCCAACATACAATATAAATGAGTAAAATTTAGGCTATTTAATTTTCTTCCAACACTAGAAATAAGTAGAATATCAATCATTTTCTTCCAATATTAGGAATTAGTAAAATGTTGATAATTTTATTCAAATATTAGGAATTAGTTAAATTTCGATTATTTTCTTCCTAATCTAGAGAATTGTAAAAGGTCGATAGTTGTTTTCCTATTCTAAAAATAATTAGTAAAGTGTCGATAATTTTCTTCCTATTCTAGAAATTAGTAAAATATTAGTACTTTCCTTTCGCTACTACATTCCTAGCTGTAGGCCTGTTTTCACATTTACCCACACGAGAAGGTGAAAACAGGTCGGTGGTGATATTTCTGATGTGTGTAGACCAGTGAATCGGTTGAGAGTCACTCGGGTGGATATGTGTCACAAATCCTTTAACAAACAAAAGATGGTCAGACAGCCCAAAAGTCTGTAACTAACTCTCATTTCCTCCTTTTCCCATATGTTAGCCTGTGTTTGTCGTAGCAGGCAGACAACAAAGAATGCTCTTCCAAAATAAATCCTGAAAGCTTCAGTGGTATTGTAGTTGTAGTCAGGGATTTGGGTAGTAACAGCCTCTTCCTCAACCCCCGCTCCACCCCCTTCTCTTCAATCTAGTCCACGAGAAGTAGTCATGAAAGACTGAAAGAAAAGAGAGAAATATTCGTTGAAGAATTGAAGAGCAGAGATATCTAGTGAGAATTCTACCTCCCACACCCCATAACCCCTTTATACACCCTTTCGAGTCTCCCGGCATTATATCTTCAGAGCCCCCCCTTGTAAACAGGGATATGTGACTGTCTTAGACAAAAAAACAACCCCCACAAGATATTATTTTTGTCTTACTACCAATACGGACTATCCACAAATATACGTAATATAATTTCCAAGTGTATGTCTCCACACCGTCCAGGACCCCCTAGATGACCTAGAAGGGTGTGTTTCCACACCCTCCAGAAGCCTCTATATGTCCTAGAAGTGTGTGTTTCCACACCCTCCAGAAGCCTCTATATGACCTAGAAGTGTTTGTTTCCACACCCTCCAGAAGCCTCTAGATAACCTAGAAGTGTGTGTTTCCACACCCTCCAGAAGCCTCTAGATCACCTAGATGTGTGTATGTTTCCACACCCTCCAGAACCCCCTAGATGACCTAGAAGTGTATGTTTCCACACCCTCCAGAACCCACTATATGACCTAGAAGTGTGTATGTTTCCACACCCTCCAGAATCCCTTAGACGACCTAGAAGTGTGTGTGTTTCCACACCCTCCAGAACCTCCTAGATGACCTAGAAGTGTGTTTCCACACCCTCCAGAAGCCTCTAGATGCCCTAGAAAGCCGATATTTTGCACACTTATAGTATAGACCACGGGACAGATCCTGGATTTTCAAAGTTTGAACTTTCCAAGTAGTCAACGTCGTGGTTAAGTGGTTTTGTTTTCGACGAAAACCCTAGAAAAGAACATGAAGTTGGAAGTGCAGTAGAACAATGACTATCCAACACCAGATCATTAGAGCCTCCTATTAACCGAACTCCGCGCAACCAAGACGTAAGGGTCTCTGTACCCTAGCACCCTCCTGCCCCCCCCCCCCCTCCGCCCCCGATGTACAACCCTCTGAGCCAGTCTACGGGGTTATTATTCAGGCAGGTATCTATAAAATTTATAATTAAATTTTAGGGGTGCACAAAGCTTCGTAATGTGTCGAAGTCAAAGGCCAAACTTGCTTCGCTTCAACAACCATACAAATTTTACATTTTTTAAAATTTTGGAAGCCGAAGAAGATTTCGACACATTATGAACAGATTTGAAATGTCTCACTCACTAAATATGACATATTTTAACATATTTTTTAAAACATCCCTCGTATATTTATTCATGTTCTCATGTTTAATCTGTTTTATAGGTTTTTATTGTTATTATTATAATTACTATTATTATCATTATTACTATCATTATTATCATTATTATTGTAGTATCATAAAGGAAGATTCAAACTAAGAGAAATATATAAGTAACTCCCTTACCATTAAGGACTTAAATATTTTGTTTTACACTAAAATATTTTTTTTAATTCTTTTTTACTAATTTTATATAAAAAAAAATTCCATGTTTATTGATTTTAATCACTGTACCGTCAACCTAGTTTGTCCATTTAATAATTTAAACTCTTGTTTTGCTGTAATAAATGTTTTCCAATGTATTTTTTCTTATGTTTTCTTCTTATGTATTTTTCATTGCTAGCCTGCTTAAGGTATTTTAAGTTTGACCTCTACTCAGCACAATAATAAAGAAAATTTAAACTATAGTATATTTTTCTCGGGGTGTTCTAAGGTCACGAAGGTCACTTTTTAAATACAAAGTGAAGTGGAAACGAAGCTTAAAACATGCGAAGCCGAAGTCAAAGATAAAGTTTTTTTTGTTATCATGTAAAAAAAAATTTAATTTTTTTTAAATTTTTCATTAAGAGCTTCTAGATAAAGAGTAGAAAAGCCCACTATAATATCATGTTGTGCTGACATATTTGAATGTATATATGCTTAAGTTATAGGTGTCATTTTTTCACTAATTGTTATAAAATTACAATTACTGTTTATAGTTGTTATGATAATGATTAGTTGTTGAAATATGTCATATTTTGAGAAATATTTAAAACCTGTTCATAATACTACACCTTTTGCATCGAAACTGTACTTTTTTTTCGAAATGTTTTTAAGGTGCAAAGATTATTGGGTGGGTGTCAAAATCAAAGCGAAGAAGATGTTACCTTTGACTTGGCCATTTCAAAGCTTCACAACACCCCTACGTTATAAAAATGTTTTTTCACAAGAATAAAACAATTATCCGAGTTTTTCGGTTATCCGAACTATTTTTTTTCCACTAATTAATTTGGAACGAATTATAAAACTTGTGTAAATAAAAGTTTAATTTATGCCTTAATAACATCAAAGTGGTTGACAACACATGTGCTAGAATAGTTTCTGCAAAATAAAAAACAATAGGTCTCCTTTAATTTTTATAACCTTGTCTTACTACCTGTTCAGGTTATACACGTGTATAATAATTACTCTAATGGCGTAGGGATAGGGAAGGAACAATTTTAGAGGTTATATACCTGCATTTGCGTAGAATGAAGAGTGGGAAACCATTCAGGAAAACCAACCTTAGTAGACCCAACCGGGATTTGAACCCTGATTTCCCCGTCATTAACAGGCTAGTCCAACACGATAGTGACACCTTAGACCGTTTGGCCACTGAAGCAGGTGATACTTTTCTTTTTATTATGACACTAACAGAACTCACATCTGCCCATTTAATATAATAAAAAGCATTCAACCCGAGGGGGTAGTAAGACGTGGAGACAAATATAATTAAAAAATATGTAATAAAAGAATAACACTTTTTTCCTCGTAGTGGGTTGATATTTTTCTTAGCTTTTGTTGGGCTTTCCACGGAAACTATAAGAACACAAATTCTCGGAATAAGGTATTATTATTTTCTACCCAGTCCTAGTAACCGTTCCGAGCTCTACACAATTTGATTACGCCGATAGGGAAAGGATGTGTAAGGTAGAAATTTAGAATAAACACTCAAATTTGTGTGGACGGGGTGTGGAGAAAACATTTAGCAAAAACCACCCACACTACACCAGGCCGGGATTCGAACCTTGATCCCCTCATCACCAGCCAACTATATTAGATGACCCTGACTTTTAGACCACGTTTACATCAAGTTGTAAGGAATAGTATTTTCTTTAAAGCACCAACTTATAAATAAATAGGGGTATAATTAATTAATTAGTATCCGAATTACTGCCTTTAACTGCTTCAGAGGTTGAATAATCTAAGGCATGCATGTCAAACTCGTTTGAACATAACAATATATTGAGAGGGGACACATTAAAACAAATATATCTTGACGTTGAGAGTAATTAATTTGGAACGAATTTGGAATAATTGATTTAAATAATGAATAAAGTATTTATATTTTACAAATTATTTATATTTAATTCTAAAATGCCGATATTTTTCCGAAAATGGGCATTATTTTTTTTTTAATTTGAGAAATTGAAATTTCATGCTGATGAATTTTCATCTAATTGTGATATTTTTTTTACTTTTTTAGTAGTATAGTAAGAATTTAATTAATTAATAGGTCCTCCTATATAAACCATATAAGACGGACCCTAAATTTTATACCAAAGCTTTTAAACCTTTTGCTAAGCAAAATAATGTTAATAGTTAGACAAAGAATTCACTATTTTAAGACTTGATCATTTGTGGGGAAAAAAATTGGCTCTGTAGTCTTATGGTCAGAGTTCCCGGCCTCAGATCCGAGAGTCGCGGGTTCGATCATCAGCGCTTCCAAGATTTATCATTGGCTCCTGAAACGGGCTCAAACTCAGCCACGTGAGGACTAATGAGGAGCTACTTGAATAACGAAACAGTGGTTCCGGTCTAGAAAACTGAGAATAACCACAAGAGGGCTCGTTTTGCTGACCACATGACACCCTATATCCATAAATGTTGGCACTTTCTTCGCTAACGTTGGCGGCCGCTTGGTCGGACATATACCATGGAGTTTTTTTTAGTTTTTGTAAAACGTGTAACCAACTAATTGTAATCATTCCCTTCATTATTAATTTAAATCTGATGATAAAGTAATTTTTATAAAATGTTGACAAATGTGTGTCCGTGAGCCGAGAATTATTGGACGTAGGCTTATGTTTTGATTCCATGTGAGAAAACAAATTTTAACATAGGTATGTTCTATCAAACATTCATATATTTGGTGGTGAATTCAACCATTTATGCGAATTTAACTATCTCGAAGAGAGAAGAAATTGGTAAATCATCTCACATGTCAAATTTCTCCTAATTATACAAAATTCCGAAATATATCTCCAAAATGTAACTTTTTGACATATATTTAAAGAATAATTGTGTTTCATTGCATGATGGCTCGTAGTAAGGTTCTCAGAAATTACACAACCATGGATAGAGCCTTTTTACAATAGATTGAACCACCAATGAAGGGAGATCGAGGTTTGAATCCCAGTCAGCTGTACTAAAGGTGGTTTTTACTTAGGGATTTTTCTACGCTCTCTCCCCACGCAAATGCGGGTACATTTCTTTTAAATTCAATCTTCCTAATCCTTAAATCATCATCATGAACTGTTTACACCCTGTAGCCGGGTCAGTTTATTAAAACGCCTCCTTCTCCCTGTGTCCTTCCACCATTCTTCCTCCTGCACTCTCTTCCACTCTGCTCCTCTCGCTTGCACACTTGGTGCTATATGTTCTTCCTCTCCCTTGCAGTCTCTTCCCTGCATATTTCATATCCATAAATCTTCTGGAATCCTTTACCCTTCCATCCTTATCGCGTGTCCATTCCATCTCATCTTTGCTTCCTCTACTATCTCATGTACCCCAACTCTAGACCTTACATCTTCATTCCTAATCCTATCTCTTCTGGTGACAGAGAGCTAGCAGACTCCTAAAAAACTTCATTCCCATGGCCTCCACTTTCCTTGTTTCTCTTTGATCCAAAGTCCAAGTTTCCGCTTCATACGTTACTATGAGTATGAAGTATGCTCTATCTAACACTTCTTTACACTTTAGGGGCACTTCTATTTTCCATAGCAATTCTCTTACACACCCTGTAGAGAACCTCTCCCTGCTGCCTTCGTCTCACTATATCTTCTCTTCCTTAAATCATTAGTGTAATTAATTCATAGATGTATATACTGGACGGATAGTAAGATGTAATGCTAAGAAAAAGTATTCTGCCGTTAAAAGGGCTGAGGCAATTAAACTAAAACAACTTATTCCCTTTTGGGGATGCAATCTGCATTGCTAATATAGCAACGAGAAGTAAATTACAAGTAGCTCTCAAACCACTGATGGAATGGTAGCCATCAATAGAATCGTAATGAAAGCGGTCTTTCATGATGGTTCGTGGTGTACTTTTAGTAATTAACCTGGGGCCTATATTTTGCAAGCTAAAGGACTAATATTAGCACTATAAAATGTGTATTGAAGCTTAGGTTCCTTGAACTCTTGTCTGATGCTCCTTGATAATTTGTGCTCTACACATAAATACAGTGCAAAAGGGAAATAAATGTTATGGTTGTGACTTTTGAACATTTTGCTTTTTAGGATGTGAATACTTTCTTAAGACTAAATTAGATTACAAGTTAAAGTAGCTTCAAATTGAAAAAAAATATATTATTTCCTTGAAAACTGTGATAAGTATTATTATTGTATCGTTAAAAACAATGGGAACTATTATTAGTGTATAGTTAAAGACTGTGAGAATATTATTATTATATCTTTAAAGACTGTGAGAAATTTTATTTTTGTATCGTTACAGACTGTGAGCAACATTATTATTGTATCGTTAAAGACTGTGAGAAATAATTATTATTGTATCGTTAAAGACTGTGAGAAATAATTATTATTGTATCGTTAAAGACTGTGAAAAATAATTATTATTGTATCGTTAAAGACTGTGAGAAATAATTATTATTGTATCGTTAAAGATTGTGAGAAATAATTATTATTGTATCGTTAAAGATTGTGAGAAATATTTATTATAGTATCGTTAATGACTGTGCGAAATAATTATTATTGTATCGTTAAAGACTGTGAAAAATAATTATTATTGTATCGTTAAAGACTGTGAGAAATAATTATTATAGTATCGTTAAAGACTGTTAGATATATCATTACACTATCGTTAAAGACTGTGAGAAATATTATTATTGTATCGTTAAAGACTGTTAGATATATCATTACACTATCGTTAAAGACTGTGAGAAATATTATTATTGTATCGTTAAAGACTGTGACTAGGGAAATAAAAACATCATGTAACGTTCTTAAAAGTCTAATTTAAACTATTTAACTTTAAATGTGGTCTGACATCTTAGCTCAGTCGGTAGCGTGCCAATATATTGAACTAAGAGTCCTGGGTTTGCTTACTGACATGGACGAAAAATCTGTCACTGGTGAAATGTGAGTTTCCCCTTTCTCAGTAATGAATTAACGGCCGGGGGATTGGATGTTGTGTCTTTTCTAGAATTAAGTTAGTTTATAAGTAGTGTGCTGATGTAATCAGTCGGTTCAGAAAATGCACGTTAAATACCTTAAATTAACGAAAAGATACAAATAGATATAACAAACTATACTTTACAACACAGCTAAATTGTATGGGTTCTTATCTCCACATCTTACTACACGTCCTGGCTAAACGCTTTTGTACTAACTATGGTAAAGTGTTAAGAATGAGAAAGGTTGCATCTGCGTGGAGGTAGAGTGGAAAACTGATTTAAGAAAAGCCACTTTCAGTACACCTGACCAGGATTCGAACCTCAATCTCCCCGTCATTGGCAGTCCAGTCTATCGTGATAGTGACGCATTAGACCAAGGTTCGCAAACTCGTGGCCCGCGGGCTGCATCCTGCCCGCGAGATGTATATAATAAACCCTTTTGTATGCAGTAATTTTATATTTCTCTTCGGTCTGCAGTCATACACACACACACACACACACACACACACACACACACAAGATAGTTTAGTTTTGGTGTGAACATGATTTCTAATGACAAAAAAACCCTTAAAAAATTAGCAAAGTATGAACTTTTGTTCTAACTTTAAATACTTGACTATGGAAATTTGTATTTACATAAATTAATAAATACTGCTTCGAGTATTTCGCTAACCCACATAAATATCTGGAAAAATATTAGTTTTTATATATTCTAATATAAATTAATGATTTTAAATATTTACCCTCAAATAGCTAGTATAGATCTACCTCGGTGGGCACGCAGATCAAACGTCAGATTATCATGGTCCAGTTTGACGGTGTCAAATTACAAGATGCTTGTATAGTGAGTGATTTTTTTATTCTGTGTGATTTCCCACAATCCCTTAACCCAAATGGAGTTAAATGTCCTCTAAATTATATTTTCCTCGTCCCCTTACTTACTACCGTGATCAAAATGTATCTAGTCCGGGCGGGTAGTAAGACTTTGTGGCCCACAACAATTCCCTGAATTTGTTAATCTGGTCCTTCTTCTAAATTAATCTCAAGACCTTTGACCACTGAAGTTGGTTTAAGATTAAGTTCATCTTAGGTGGGAGTGTAGGGAACGCGAGAAAATTTAAGTTTTTTGTCATTCAGTTTTTATAGCAAAACCTTTTTTGTGGTCAAAGTAAATAAAGTATTTCTCCAGTACAAGCATAGAGTTTAATTTTATTCACATGGTGATATCAACAGTTGTTGAATATCTGTCATGAGCATAGCGGCGTTTGAACAGAAACTTGTTTTTTTTTGGGTGGGGGGGTTAGCACCGCGTCTTAATACTCGTTCGGGTTATACGCCTATGTACTAATTACACTAAGAGGTTAGGGATTAGGAAGGCTTAATTTAGAGGAAATGCAACCGAATTTGAGTGGAGGGAGAGTGGAAGACCATTTATGGGGGAAAACCACCAACAGTGCACCCAATCCGGATCGAACCACGATCTCCCCGTCTTTGGCAGTCTATTCCAACACGAGAGTAGCGCGTTAGACCAAGCGGCCCACCGAAGTGGGTTCAGAAACTTGTTGAATTATTAGATAAGTCCTGTTCATATTCCATAATGCCCATAACAATTATTAACATTCAATAACGGTTTATATTAATTATTTATGTAGAGATATTTATTTACGTAGAAAATTAAACTTACCTTATCTGCTGGAGCAATATTTTAATTATTTTGAACAAAAATGTTTTCTGTAGAGATGGGATGCTCAAATTCCTGATTCCTTGACTCCTGTTATTGCTTATTCGAGCGATTCCAAATTCGTAAGAATCTCATAAATGTATCTGGAATACAAAATGAAAACGTACCTTGACTTTAAACAAAAATTTAAAGTATTTGGTAAAATGAATTAACGTGTAATTAATATTTGTGATGTTGGGAAAGTAACAAAATCACAAAACAGGATAAATTTGTATTAATATGAATAACTTTACAAAAAAGTTCACTTTGTTGTTTATAATATAATAAATATCGTGCTTCAGTGGCCGCTTGGTCAAACGCGCTACTCTCGCAGTATACTAGACTGCCGATGACGGGGAGATTGAGGTTCGAATCTCAGTTGGGTGTGCTGACGGTGGTTTATTACAAAGGGTTTTTTCACTCTCCCTCCACGTAAATGCGGGTACACTACCTCTAAATATAAATTTTGCTGGTCCTAAAAACCATTAGCTTAATTTGTGTATGAGCGTATAACCCTAACGGGTAGTAAGAAGTTGTGCTAAAAAAAATATATAACGTAACAGACATGACAATGACACCACGTCCTAAATCACTTTTTTTAACTACATTTTAAATATTTTCACTTAATTAAAATTGTACATTTATAAAGATTTAAGGATTAGAATTTGGATTAGAGATTTGAAAGAAAATTTAAGATTCGGATTCTAAAAATATAAGATTAGAACCATTAGTTTTATGTTATACAAAGTTCAAAAGTATTTACCTTAACTGATGTCTTTTTCCGATCCACCTTGCGTGGTTACAACGCTGAATAATTTTAACCTCTATGTAAAAAAAATCCCGTAAGCCAACCACGTTTTTCCACTAAAATCCTCCCCTTTTAAACCTAAAGTTCGCACCTACCCTAAATGCTGCTGACACTCATAACGAATTAGAGTGTAATTGACAGTTCTCGCTAATTTAATTGGAAAACTATATCCCTTTTGAAGGAGTCTAATCGATTGAGGCCAGATATTCTCCCAGAATAGAAATCACAAGGTAACTTCAATTTCTAAAGCCCATAATCAACTTGAACATGATTGAAATATAATTCTAGTCCCTTTTAATCTTTCATTTCATTATGAATATATTATAATCCCTAATAAGTAGAGATATTGATTTGTGGTGAATAGAACAAATTAATTTCGTTAAATAAAAAGATGATTTGGTATAAAAAGTAGGTAAATAAAATAAATATTTTGTCTTTAAAAATAGTAACAAATTAAATATTATCTAATTGGTATGGTGAAACAAATATAAAAATTAAGGCTAAAATTTGTAGACCTATATCAAAAATTCCAAGGATAAGAATTTAAAATATATCATTTAGTTTATATATATTGTTTCTTTTTCCTTTGTTTGTTTAAATATTAGTCTTTTTTCCCGATATATAAGTTTTATTTTTACTACTACTATTATTATTATTATTATCACCGCGGCTTAATACCTGTTAGGGTTGTACGCACTTAAGCTAATGTGTAATGGTAGGGTGATTGTGAGATTAAATGGAGGACCTACAGTTTAACGTGGGATCCGAACCACGGTGGAGGCCTGGCATTCCACACATTCACAAGTTGTGATTAATACACGTCTTGTCAGAGTTGAAGGAAGGGTTTGGCAATATGTGCCGGGACCGAGGATTGAACCTCGGACCCAAAGCACAGAATTCTGACACCTTACCCCTAGACCACCAGGTCACCTTGGAAGTTATAAAATCCATTTTAAACGTATATATCACCAATGAGCTTTGGTTGAGTTAAATATTTTTCCTAAGACTATAAGGGCATTCTTTGTTTATTTTGAATGTTCTCGTTAATTGACAATTGAAACAACGAAATTAACCATAATTCATATTTAAAGGTGAAGTAGTCAATTTTGTTCAAATTTTTAACTTTGTTTTATTTCATTCATGTATTATAAATTCAAAAACGCTACAGTCAAATTTAATATTCTAAGACTTTGTAAAAAAAAACATGTTTCGCGAAATTTCGATGTATATACTTATAGTGATCGACCTTAGTGGCCTTAGGGTAAAGTTCTCGCCTCAAGACACGATGTTCGTGGGTTCAAACCCAGCTGAGGCTTACGTAATTTTTCCTAAGCGATAAAAATCCGTAGCACAACTTCCTTCGGAGGGGAAGTTAAAGCCATTGGTACCATGTTGTTTGTATCACGTAAAATAACCCTAGAAGGTACATGAAAATACCTTTCCGGTAAAATTGGTTGTCCCGTTCGCGCTCGCTCATAGATACCCAGTGTGGAAGGCAAAGGGAAACCACCACATTTTCTGACCTCCCTTAGTATATGGAATTTCTACCAGATGGTGTAAGAAGCACTAACCAGCCGAAGGTTGAGTACCTTCCCAGCTCCGGATGGATATAAATCACATCAAACCAACCTTCGGGTTGTTTACTTAAGAAGAAAATACTTATAGTGAATAATTAATTTGATAATTTATCTGTAAATATCTATCTAAATGTGCTAAGCACATCATTTTGTTGTTTCTAAAATTAATATATTTAGCTCTGACAGTTGTCACCCTGACCTTGGCTTCGTAAATGAAATAAGAGTAGGTATAGCACTTTAAATGTCTTACCCACGGCAAAACTAGATACCGTTGATGAGTTTTTAATTAGCATCCTTCGCGGCATGAATTATTAAGCGAGCCATGACTGGGCGCCTATAAGATCCCCCATTATATTTGAGACTCGGAAATAAACAAAGAAAACAGGGAGATAAATATTACCTTTTTGTCTAGGCGGCTGGTTGATTGCTACTAGCCATAAACTTAAGGTGAAATAGTAAGGAACGCAGCCTATTTGCAGCTTTCATAACCAAAAATGTATTTTCATTCAAAATAAAAGGATATTGATTAAATAGATAGTAATTTCATTGGCTGCATGGCAAAAAAAATACAAGTTTGTTGTTCAAAATAATTATAATATTTCTTTAGTAAATCAGTTTAATTAAATTTTCTGCATAGTAAAAGAAAAAGTGGTCAAAATAAATATACAGGATGATTCATAGGTGTATACATAATTTGGTTTAGTGTAATGATTGTAATCTACACTGAAAGAGAAACTAAAATTCTAATAACACTTGCTGGTACCGTTTCTTTATCGAGAGGCTGACAGGAACAGGTCATACAAAGATTACAGTTATGTCGTAGTGTTTTTATTGACCTGGATATTGTAACATTTCACGTCCATAGGAGATGTTCAAAGTCTCCCCCATTGCATTCAAAACACAGTTCAACTCTCCAGCACTATAACTGTCGTGTTCATATGAGATGTTCAAAGTGTCCACCATTGAATTCATAGCACAGTTCAACCCTCCACCATCACGACTGTCCTGTTCATAGGAGATGTTCAAAGTCTCCCCCATTGCATTCAAAACATAGTTCAACTCTCCAGCACTATAACTGTCGTGTTCATATGAGATGTTCAAAGTGTCCACCATTGCATTCACAACACAGTTCAACCCTCCACCATCACGACTGTCCTGTTCATAGGAGATGGTCAAAGTCTCCACCATTGCATTCACAACACAGTTCAACTCTCCAGCACTATAACTGTCGTGTTCATATGAGATGTTCAAAGTCTCCCCCATTGCATTCACAACACAGTAGTTCAACCCTCCACCAACACGACTGTCGTGTTCGTTGGAAGATGTGCAGCGTGTACCGAATCGTATTCCCAATAGCCACAATTAATATATTCCACATGCGTTATCTTGTGTTGTGCCGTTGGGAGTATACAATCACGAATCACAGTGTAATATTGCTTCAATAGATACGCTTAATTCAATTTTCAATTTTAGTAAGGGTTCGTTCATAAACTACGGAATGCCGTTGAGAGGCGGGGAGCTCTAATATATACATGGTGTTACGTTGTGGTAAAGGGGGGGAGGATGGGTACATCACAGAATTACGTAACACAGATTTTATTTTTAAATTATATTGCCAAAGAATAATATTGTTTATGTTTTCTCCGTTTATAAACATAACTTGTAGATAACTTACGAAACTGAGTAGTATTGAATCTTAGTCTCTCTTTTAGTGTCACAAAAGTATCTCTATGAAATAATGACATTCATTTTTGATATGAAAAGTTACGTAACACAGGTTGGAGAGGGGGGAAGGGGTCAGGTTAAATTGCTACTTAGTGTTATATGGGGGAGGGAGGGTGAAAAAATCTAGGGGGGAAAAGTGGTACGTGGTTTATGGATGACCCTTAATCTAAACAGTTCTTGAATACCTGCCATTGACACCACTGAATTTTAACAAGACTTTTTTCTCATCTAAAAAGTTTATCATCGAATTTCACTGTGCTCAGGATAATAATCCAAGAACTGTTGATATTATCATCATCAACAGTTTCCAGCCTGTGGCCGAGTCAGTTTGATAAAATGCATCCATCTTCCTTTATCTATCCTTTCACCATTATACCTCCTTTAATTACTTCCATTCTTCTCGTTTCACTTGCACACTTTCTGTTATCTTCTCTTTCCATCTCCTTCTTGGTCTACCTTGTGGTCATTTTGCTACATATTTCATCTCCATAATTCTCTAAATGGTATTCGCTGTATTCCCATTCTCATTACATGACCATAACATCTCAGACTTTCTGCTTGACTTGTTAATATACTATGTGCATAACAATAAACCAAACTTATGTACTGAAGCAATAGTATATTTATTATGCAACCCCTTCACACCCTTCCCCGCAATGCCCCATGAAAATTTTGTTATTAAAAGTGAAAAATATTCAGAGCTCATATTGAGTTTCAATCCACCCCACCTTAAAAAGGGATAGGCTAAATATAGTAATAACTTATATGTAAAACTATATTTTGAAACAGCTGATAAGAGGTCATACTTTTCCAATGGCAGAATGATAAGTTTGACTTCGGATGGAATTTAATCTAATTATCTATTTGCTATCTGGGATAAAACCAATATCAATAACATATTTTTCTTAGCACCACGTACTACTAACCGTTAAGGTTATACGCCTATGTACTAATTATGCTAGTGTATTAAGGATGAGTAAGGCTGGATTTAAAAGAAGTGTACCTGTGTTGAAGGAGAGTAGAAAACCATTTGGGAAAAAAACCTTAAAACACCCGACAGGGATTCAAACCCCGATCTCCCCATCATTAACAGTACAGAGGGGCGCTTTAGACCACCTGGCCATCGAAGATGCTTATTAATATTATAACTATGTCTAGTCTAATGAGATTTTCTAAAATTTAATCTTTTTACGGTGTGCGTGGTGTTGCCTATGATGTTATTATAAACTTTATTGTTTCATCTGTGCGTGAAATATTATTGTTACCATTTACACCTGTGATTTTTCAGCTCAAGTATACCACAACGGAAAAACAAAATTACCTGTCAAAATTAAATGAAAATATCCTAGGACTGGATTTGACAGCTCTACTTATTGAAAGGTGGTTGTAGCAAGTCTATAATTCATTTTGTGTCTCAACTAAAATGGAACGTATAATAGGTTCAGACGGCGTGGGGTTTGCTAACAAAAAAAAAAGCCTGACATATCTGTCTCATTATCTTAATGAAGGTTAATGAGATGTGCTTCAAGTCACGCTATAATACAATTAAAACGCCATAATAACGAGAGCAAACACGCCCGAACAGACCAAACAACATAATTTGGAATGATAACATTTTCACGATGATCTTTGAACTTTTTAAAGACTATGAATCACGCGTAGGAGAGAAATGAAACACAAAAAATTTCGTCATTTCTGCATTAAGGTTCTAGTAAACCAATAAAATTATTAGTTGTAGCCTGTATTTATTTAACATAAATGGGTGTCAGGTTAAAAAATTTGAAAATAATAGATTAATAATATAATAATATCCTGCAGCGATGCATACGTGGTCTAAGTGCTATCTCATCTAAGCTGGTTTGTTATCAATGGAAAGTTCGGAGCATGACTCCCGGACAAGTGTTCCGAGGGATTAGGGAAAATTTCGACCGGGAAAACTGCGCCTTCCCAGAAAAAAAAAAAGGAAAATTGTGCACTCCTATCAATCATCACAACATTAGGTGGGGAAAGTGCGCCCGGGAAAATTGCACCTTCCCAGAATAAAAGGGGGAAAATTGCGCCCTCCTATCAATCATCACACCATTAGGTGGGGAAAGTGCACCCCACACATTGTTTTACATACTTACAAAACAAGTACGACCAAAGGAGAGTGTTTGAAGAGTCTAGCCTAGATTAAAAAAATGGGAGTAAAAGGTCGTCAATAATTAGTTTGGTAAATTCAATTTATACGTTCACATCAAATGCTTACAGACACACACTAATCTTTGTTTCATTGAAAAACCTAACCTAACCTAACCTAACCTAAATAACAGGCAAATACACAGATGTGATGAATTGATGTACTTTGATCTCCTCAAGACCTCATGATGTGCGATGAGTCGATTTGAAATACCCACCCTCCTAAACAAAATGATGCGATGAACCGATCTACGTCGGTGAAAACGGTAAGGTCGTGAGGAAAGTGAGAAAAGTGCGCCCACGCGACCTTGTTACATTTATTTAAGTGAGACAGACAAGGTCGTCTGGGTGCACTTTTCTCACCTATTCGTGTGATGATTCATGCAAGGGCGCAGTTTTCCCTTTTTTCTAGGAAGGTGCAGTTTTCCCGGATGCAATATTCCCGACACCATTCTGATAGAGAGGTTTTTTTTGTTGGTTTTTTTTTCAAAAATGGATTGGCCTACCTCTCTTTCCCCACGGAAATTCTCGTAGATATCCTTTAGATTCTAAATTTATCATTACAACTCTAGTAGCGTAATTAATAAATGCATCATCCACTTCAGTGGCGGAATGATCCAAGGCCTCACTCTCGTGTTGGACTAACTTGCTTAAGACGGGGAGATCAGGGTTTGAATCCCGGTAGGGTCTACAGAGGGTGGTTATTCCTTAATGGTTCCCCAATATCCTTCCACGCAAATGTGTGTAGATTAACTCTAAAACGCTAATTTCCTCATTCCTACCCCATTAGAATAGATATATATGCGCATAACCTGAACAGGTGGTACACACAGTTAGTTTTATTCTTGTGGCCGTCATAGAAAGTATAATTAGAGATAGGGTAAAATAGCATTAATTTTCAGTTTTTTTAGCATTAATTATTGGAAATTTAGCGTTTTGTGGCATAATTTAGCATTTTGTAGCAAAATAGGCAAAAATCTATTTCGTCAATGTTTTTAGGGCCTATACAAAGGATTTATGATAAAAGCAACGACTAACGGAATGTGGCGATTAGCCGGATGGGCTGTGGAAGGCACAGGATGCAAGTAAAACCCGAGCTGAAGCACACAGACGAGTGAAACTCAATGATTTTTTAATCACTTATATCCGCTGAAAAACATCGTTTTATAGAAATTCTCAGCATTTTATTTAAATGCACAGCATTTTCAGGGAATTCGCGTCTATTTCGCTAAAATGGAATAATTTAGCTAAGATACTCTCAAAATCACGTTTTTCGCGTTAATTCGCTAAATAAAAATCGCTTTAAACACTTTCAAATGTCATGAAACGCAAATAAAACTTATAAATACCCTATTTTCGACCCTTTTTTTCCTTTTCGAGTTTTTCGCAAAAGCGAATTTACCCTATCTCTAAGTATAATACAAGATACAAGTATGAGAACAGAGGAGGAGGGGGAATGTTAAAACACTTCACCGGTATTTGTAGCCCCCTCACTGTATCTGATTGGTAACAACCATAACATACCAGAGCTAACCGTGCTCTAGTTGCTTGATCAAAGAGGACAGAGTTGTATTTACTCCGATTTTCATAGTTAGGGTCCTGTCTGACAGCTAGAAAAGTAACTAGATGTATTGTCACGTGTCTTTAAAAAAAATTCAAGCACCGCATCTTATTGCCTGTTTGGATTGTATATATTAGCGTAATCATTAGGTATATATATTAGGTATATATATCTATATATATACCTAATGATTACGCTAATTTTCTAGGGAGAGGAAAGTTTGAATTTAAAAGAAGTAGGCCTATACCAACATTGATGTGAAGGCATAGTGGAAAGGCATTTAGTAAAAAATAACACACCTAACTGGGATTCAAACCTCTGTCTCCCCATTATCGGTGGTCTAATCTATTGCGAGAGAAAAGCTCTAGGCCACTCGACCACTGAAGAGAGTTTTTAATAATATTTAGCACCGCGTCTTACTACCCGTTCGGGTTATACGCTTAAGTACTAATTACGCTAATGGAATAGGAATTGGGAGGGTTGGATTTAGAGGAAGTGAACCCGCATTTGCGTGAAGGCAGAGTGGAATACCATTTTAGGAACCCCCCCCTCCTCAGTTGACTCGACCGAGATTCGAACCTCGATCTCCCCGTCCTCGGCGGTCGAGCTCAACACGACTAGCGCGTTAGCCAACTACGCCACCGAGGCGGGTTAAGAGAGTTTACATTTTATTTTTGAGTCAGCATTGATATAACTGTGCTATATTATTAATGTTAATTTATTGGAATTGATAATATCTATCAAAAGATTCAGTTGCAAATAACATGAGTTGACGTATGAATACTTCAAAAAACTGTTTTGTTTACTTTTATAACTGTCCAAAAGGTTCCTCAATATTTAAATCGGACAGTAAACGGTAAACTTCAATGGTACTGAAGCGTAGTAAAAGAATTAAAATGGTGAGTTTGTTAATATGAACAAAGACTAGAGTGCTCTGAAATGTTACCCATCATAAAGTTAAACGAAACGTCAATCCCTCCCTCCGCCCCTTTATTGCCCGTGGATACGTGGGCTAACATTGCCTTGTTTGGTTTGCCGATTATGGGGAGGTCAGCCCTCAAATCCTTGTCGGATGTACAGAGGATGTTTATTTTTACTAAATAAATTTCCTACCTCCCTCCAGTATGAATGTGAGTATATTTCCACTCAGCTCAACCTTCCTTATCTCCATCTCAATAGCTCAACTAATAAAATACCAACTGCCCGGATGGTTTTTAAAACACAATGAAATCAAAATCAAATATGTAATTTTATAAGTGTAAAAAAACTGATTTTTTTAATAAGGAAAACTTTTAAATAGAATATTATTATTTCTTATTAGTTTCAAATAAATGTAAAGTGTACAATTTTGTCAATAAGTAAATTATATACTTATTATTCTGTGAACAGTAGACCTCACTCCCTGCGTGTTATTATCGTTACAACAGTCCTAAGATTTGTCTTTGGATTTCAAGTTGATATTTTTCCATGGTGATCGAGTTAAGACATAAAAAATTAGTTCTAGTTTCAAAAGTACATTATAATAATAATGAGAGTTACCATTGGATTACATGGTTCAGGATGTCAGTCTCGCAATAAGTGTATATTATAGTAATAGTAATCCCATAAACAAAGAGAGAGCGATAGACAAAATGCCAAACGGTCGAGTTAAAATAGAACCTCACTTCACTCTGTCAAATAATTGGTTTATGCTCACCTAAATTTAAATGTAACTTCATTTTACAGCTTTATGTTAAATCAATGTGCACGTTCTAAATATAACACCAGGGATTATGTTTGTAATATATATATTACTCCCCCTATTCTTACTACTCGTCCAGGACATACGCTATTAATTACGCTGATGGGGTAAGAATAATAAAGGTTTAATTTAGACTAAATATGCCCACATTAGCGAGGATAGAGTGCAGGAAATAATTGAGTAAAAAGAACCCATTAGCAGTACACCCAGCCTTCTCATCACCTGGAAACCATATTAGATGAGCATGATAGTTAGGTCACGTGTTCACTTACGTGGATATATGGACAGTATGACCATTCATAGAGAGATAATAAACTATTTTAGGCGTAGCAGGTAATCGAATTGAGTGGTCTTATACATGTTCATCAGCCTTTTGAATAGCAGGACCGTTTTCCTACAACATACAACATCCTATTAAGGATGTGACACAATCCACTGAAAATGATTCAGAGAATCTAGTGAATCTTGGTCACAATCCACTGAAAACGATGCAGAGAATCTAGTGAAGCTTGGTCACAATCCACTGAAGATGATGCAGAAAATCTAGCAAAGCTTGGTCACAATCAACTGAAAATGATCCAAAGAATCTAGCGAAGCTTGGTCACAATCCAGTGAAAATAATCCAAAGAATCTAGCGAATATTGGTCACAATCCACTGAAAACGATGCAGAGAATCTAGTGAAGCTTGGTCACAATCCACTGAAGATGATGCAGAAAATCTAGCAAAGCTTGGTCACAATCGACTGAAAATGATCCAAAGAATCTAGCGAAACCTGGTCACAATCCACTGAAAATGATGCAGAGAATCTAGCGAAGCTTGGTCACAATCCAGTGAAAATGATCCAAAGAATCTAGCGAAGATTGGTCACAATCAACTGAAAATGATGCAAAAAATCTAGCAAAGCTTGGTCACAATCCACTGAAAATGATGCAAAGAATCTATCGAAGCTTGGTCACAATTCACTGAAAATGATGCAGATAATCTAGTGAAACTTGGTCACAATCCACTGAAAATGCAAAGAATCTAACGAAGCTTGGTCACAATCCACTGAAAATGATGCAGAGAATCTAGCGAAGCTTGGTCACAATCCAGTGAAAATGATGCAAAGAATCTATCGAAGCTTGGTCACAATCCACTGAAAATTATGCAGAAAATCTAGAAAAGCTTGGTCACAATCCACTGAAAATGATGCAAAGAATCTAGCGAGGCTTGGTCACAATCCACTGAAAATGATGCAGATAATCTAGTGAAACTTGGTCACAATCCACTTAAAATGATGCAAAGAATCTAGCGAAGCTTGGTCACAATCAACTGAAAATGATGCAGAGAATCTAGCGAAGCTTGGTCACAATCCAGTGAAAATAATCCAAAGAATCTAGCGAAGCTTGGTCACAATCCACTGAAAATGATGCAGAGAATCTAGCGAAGCTTGGTCACAATTCAGTGAAAATGATCCAAAGAATCTAGCGAAGCTTGGTCACAATCCACTGAAAATGATGCAGAGAATCCAGTGAAGCTTGGTCACAATCCAGTGAAAATGATGCAAAGAATCTAGCGAAGCTTGGTCACAATCCACTGAAAATTATGCAGAGAATCCAGCGAAGCTTGGTCACAATCCAGTGAAAATGATCCAAAGATCCAAAGAATCTAGCGAAGCTTGGTCACAATCCACTGAAAATGATGCAGAGAATCCAGTGAAGCTTGGTCACAATCCAGTGTAAATGATCCAAAGAATCTAGCGAAGCTTGGTTACAATCCACTGAAAATGATGCAGAGAATCCAGTGAAGCTTGGTCACAATCCAGTGAAAATGATCCAAAGAATCTATCGAAGTTTGGTCACAATCCACTCAAAATGGTGCAGAGAATCCAGCGAAGCTTGGTCACAATCCAGTGAAAATGATGCAAAGAATCTATCGAAGCTTGGTCACAATCCACTGAAAATGGTGCAGAGAATTCAGTGAAGCTTGGTCACAATCCAGTGAAAATGACGCAGAGAATCCAGTGAAGCTTGGTCACAATCCAGTGAAAATGACGCAGAGAATCCAGTGAAGCTTGGTAAAGATTTTGAACGGCCCATGGCAGATTTTCTAATGTAAGTAGGAACCTCATTTCTCTCATCTTTTTCAAGTTTAATAAGATTTGAGGATAGGGAAGGAAATAGGACGTACAAAACAGAGATTGAGAAAAGGGAAGAGAGAGAGAGAGAGAGAGAGAGAGGAACAAGGGTAGTAGACTCGGTTTGTATTCATATCGGTGGCGTATTTCTCTTCGCTTTTCCATTCCCTCGGGAATTTACGAGAAAGAAAAGGGGAAATGTGAAAGTAGCCCATTTCATCCCCTTACCTTTTATTTCCCCCTCTCCAGCCCTCACCCCCAACAAAAGTGGGTTCACGAATTCACCCCTCTGGAAGTTTCGGAATGTGTTGTGAGGAAACTCCGCAGCTTTGCTACAGTCCAGCTTTCGTAGGAAGAACCTTGACAGCTAGCAACGAATGTAATATTTAATTTCAAGTATTCATACGTCAAGTCGTTTGATCTTCAGTGGTCACTTTTGTTAGGTACAATCAAAACCTATAAAATAACAATAATAATCATCATCATCATACACCCAGGATTTTATCCAGCCTGTACCGGAGTCAAGATCTTCTCTTGCGGTCTAGTGTTCACAGTTCCTGGATACAGATCCAGAGGTCCCGGGTTCGAGCCCTGGCGTCTCCAGATTTTTCTGGGAAGCAGTGTGTCTGTAACGGGGTCAAACTCAGCCTCATGAGGACAATTGAGGAGCTTCTTGAATAAAGAAGTAGCGGCTCTGGTCTAGAAAAGTGAGATTAACGGATGGAGAGCTAGTTGTGCTGACCACATGACATCCTCTATCCACAAATGTTGGTATTACCTTCGCCAACAGGTGCCGGTCTCTTAACTGCTATAGCTTGCTTGTGGGCTGACGCAAAAGAGTTTGTTTATTTAACCTGTTCCGTCTTCAATAATCTGATGCTTCCAGCGTATGCTGGGTCATTTCAGTCGTCTTCTACCTTGAGGTTTATAAATTTTATATATATATAGGGTGTTTAGAAAGGTATAGCCCAAACTGCACATAAAGCTTGTTTGAACTAAAATTAATACAAAACTACTATACACTTAGATTTGGAAACCTATGCTAATACCAATAGTGTGTGTCCAAAGTTTCAGCGTATAGCGCCGGGATAGCAAAACTGTACAAGCATGCGTGTACAACAGGTTGCATGGGAGCTAGGCGCGTGGCACTACACACTTCGACATCTTGGAGCACGGCAGCAGAAAATACCACAGTTAATAGTAAACAAAACACCGGTCCATCTATAAAAGCGAATAGGTTCTGAGGGTTATCATTAACGGTCCTACATCACAGAAAGTGTTTGCCATTATTACATGTGAAGTGCCATGCGCCTAACTCCTCTGCAACCTGTCGTACACGCATGCTTGACAGATTTGCTATCCCGCCACTGTACGCTGAATTTTTGAACACAATTTAATGGTATTAGCATTGTTTTCAGGATGTAAGTTTACAGGTATTTTGTATTAATTTTGGTTCAAACAAATTGTATGTGCAGTTTGAGCTATTAGTTTCCGACCATCCTGTATATTTATTTGTAATGGAATGTTGTTTGGTGCCATTCTTAATAGATGATTATACCATGAAACCCGCTTCTGTGGCTTTATAGTCTAAAGCGCTAGTCTCGCAATATACTAGACTGCCGATGACGAGTACATCGTGGTTCGATCCCGGTAGGGTCTACTGAGGGTGGTTATTTTTCTAAATGGTTTCCCACTCTCTTTATCCAAATGTAAGTACACTTCTTCTAAATCTAACCTCTCGTCCCTAAGACATTAACGTAATTGGTACATAAGCGTATAACCCAAACGGATATTAAAACCTGGTGCTAAAAAAGTATATGTATATATATATATCTGTGTGTATCAATTATAATTTAGTAAAGTGCTATCAATTTTGGTCGCAAAATTGTATGTTTGTATTTTCTAAAAGACACTTCCTATGAAAATTGGACTGTTGTTACCGTCCAAATGCTCTCTCCACGTAGAATGAAAATATTACATTTACCGTCTTTTCTATTGTCGAGTTTATGTGCCGAGTTTAGAGGGCGGGGATTCAATCCCCGTTAATATATGGACTAACGTGCTCTTTGAGGGTGGGTTCTTTCTATCCATGTATCGTTGTTAACGTTGCATTTTTATCAATCTACTTCTTTAAATATATTTTCCCTCTTAGCTCTTATTTCTAAATACGTACATACGTCAGTTGATGTATTACAGCTTTTTTTAATCTATTTTTCTTCTTTTACGTAGGTTTTTCCATTAGTAGCCTTTTCTTAGCGATTTATTTCCTTTTTATGCCTTAATTTTATTTGATAGAACCGTGGAGATAACTTAGACAACATTAAGTCCCATTCATCTGCTAAATAAACACGATAATGACAGTTAGTCTTCTAGACCTGCAGTTGGTAGCTCTAACTTCTCTGCCACGAGTACAATCCAAGCTGGGTTTTTTTTTTTGTGGTATATGACGTGCGCACTTTATTAATCGAATGATTATATTAGCACACAAATTACACACTCACATAATTGTAGAACAGATACGACATCTAAATTCCCATCGGTCATTAAGGTGGACTAGATAAAAAGTGAATTAAGGTGCAAATTTAATAATTATTTTAATGAAATAAATATCACGGTTAACCGCAAAGACTTTCTCTTTTAATTTTTAAAATAGAGACGTTTACTAAAAACCTCTTAAGATCTGTTGAAACGAGATAATATACACTGTTGCAGAATCATTCCACCAAAGAGCATAAATGACATGATATAAAATGGTGGAGAAACATTGAGTAAATAAGAATATACATTATACGTCTACCAAAGAGTATAAATGGCATAATATACACCAGTACAGAAACATTGAGAAAATAGGAATGTACATTAAATGTCCATAAAAGAGCATAACAATCAGTTTCCATCTCAAAGTGTTCCATAAAAAAGTCAACGTTTATCAAAATTTCAAGTAAAATTTTGTTGACGATCACAATACTTCTCTTTCCGAGGGGTTGAAAGAAACTAAATCTTAAAGAGATCGGTCGAATCCTATATTTATCGAATCCGAGTCTTAAATTTTCTTTCGACTCTCAAATCCAAATTTGAATACTCGAATCTTAAAAAAAAAGAAAAAATTTAGTTAGGTTGCTACATGGTCTAACGCGCTAATATCGTGTTGGATTAAACTGCCGAAGATGGGGAGCTCGGGATTTAACCACGGTCGGGTGCACTGAGGGTGGGTTTTCTTAAATGGTTTTCCACCATTCCTCCACGCAAATGCTGGTGTATTTCCTCTAAATTAATTATTCCAAATCCCTAACCCATTATTGTAATTAGTACATAGGCGTATAACCTGAACGGGTAGTAAGACGTGGTGCTAAAAAAAAATACAAGTCTATGTAATTCACTTTACCAACTTCATAAAATTGTTATTTCAAGTAAAGGTCGTCATAATTATTGTAATTGTTATACCTTGAGATTTTTACGAATCTCGAATCTCGAATCTCTCTAATACCCCAATAATCGAGGAACCGAATATTCGAGCATCCCATTTAAAAAATTCTAAAATCAATAAAATACTGCTTCAGTAGATACCATTAGTTTAATTTGATAACTAACTGTTCTAAAATAACTTAGCTGGGCGTTGTGGAATTTGAATAGAACTTCTTCTCTTTAATTGAAAAAAAAGCATGCTCAAATGTCA
This sequence comes from Timema genevievae, assembly GCA_902155825.1. NCBI lineage: Eukaryota > Metazoa > Arthropoda > Insecta > Phasmatodea > Timematidae > Timema > Timema genevievae. The sequence goes on from CABFWO010000879.1 coordinate 211,655, forward strand.
CGATGTTATGATAAATATTCCATAAATGTTGAGCAAATTAATCTAAACAAATTTTACTAAAAAAAAATTATTTTGTCCAAAAAGGCTTTTTGAAAAAAAAACTTAATGCATCTCGCTTTCCTTTCCACTACACCTTAAATCAGGTTTCTTAAACTGGTGTCCGTCAATTGGTTTAAGGGGGTCAGTTAACCAAGGGTTAAAATCAGCACAAAATCGCAGTGGCTACCACGTAATGACACCTAGAATAATTCTCAGTTCATAAGATCTACACTAAATCTACCTTTCCAATATTGAGGTTATATTTTTTGTACAGCCATACTTATGAATTTTCCATCGAAGTATTTGTGTCTGTTATGGGAACTTTGATTCTGTTTTCTTCCACATATCTTTGTGATGAAGAGTTTTCAGAAGCATCATAAACAAATACCTAAATAAATTGGATGTCAAAGATGACATGCGCGTTGCACTGTCAGAAACTTATCCACAATTTCAACTTCGACCAAAACAACAGTACCCTTTACATCAACTTTTACTTTTTAAAAGAATTTGAAGTTCACTTTTTAGTTACACAATTTAGATTCATTTCACTTTTCTTCAGGAAGTGACTACTAATTTTTCCATAAATAGGTAAAGTGAGAGATTAATCGTTATAAAGATTTTTTTTTATATTATGTCCATGTGGATGTAATCAATTTACACTGCAATAAAGTAAATTGCTAAGTAAAACCATATATGAATGTATTTACGTGTATTTTTATAAGGATAGGGTCCGTAACTCAAAGAGATATTAAGAACCACTGGCTTAAATCATCACAGTTAAAGGGGAAGTCCCAGTTTAAGACCAACGATCACGTCTCACTTTGATACAGTAGGTAGAGAAAATTTGACTGAGCTATTGTGTCCAACCTGTATGTTGGTATTCAAATAAAACGTTGTCCAGATGGAAATGCATATGGTCTGGAATTGATCAGCGTTCACAAGCAGGTTGTGGTACATTGACAAGCAAGCTCTAATCAGATTCAGAGCGGAACAGCGGGGGATAAAGAGCAGGAGTTCGGATTGGAAACCGTTATTAACACCCCCCCTTGGGGGTACAAAGAATTTGAATAAGGTGGGAACAAGGATGACTCTAAAGGGGACAGTATTAATAGCTGGTCTCACCCCACGAATAACACATAACTTAGGTAGGTTTGTGTACTCTTTTGGGTAATTTGTAGGCATTTTTTAATAGGTTTTATGAGTTTATGTCAAATAATAATATTTTTAAATAGGCCTATTATCAATATTTTAACATGTATAAATACTCAAACATGGTTTTTACATTCTCGTTACCTTACAGGTAGAGAAAGTATTATTATCGTCAAAAAAAGAACTCGAGATTTTGATGAATTTCGACGTTTCATGACACCCCCGAATCCGAAAAAGTGTTTTTTGCATTTAAGTTTGTATGTACCTCGGAGTAGAGCCGATCGGGCTAAAACTTGGTATATAGGGTTTTTATAGGGTTGCCTCAAGGGTGTTTTTTTAAGGATTGGATATCTGATCCTAAAATTAAGGGTTGTTTCCTTAAGGGTGAAAAGAGAGAAAATCAATTTTATTAAAATCGGCTCTAGCAACTTTGATTAAATTTCATTTCTAAACATTGATAAGTATTATAAACAAAATGTATACTCTCAATTCTTCGTCAAAATGACTTTAAGGGTTCCGGTCTGATGCTTAAACTCTTTTTTTTTAATCATATCTTCGTAACTCTTTGAGATTTGAAATTACTTATCATTGAAAATATGTAGGTCTATTTATAATAAAAATATTTTATTTGAAACATATATTTATGAAACAAATAATTTTCTAGCTATGTGCATATATATATATAAACTTTTCTAACATTATAGGTAAAGTATTGCTACCGTAAAAAAATCTAACCAGAGATTTTGATGAATGTCGACGTTTCATAACCCCCACAAAATATAAAAAGTGTTTTTTGCAATGTCACCTGCCTGTATGTCTGTTTAACCCTAAAATTAAGAGTAGTTTAAAAAAAGGGTGAAAAGAGATAAAATCGATTTTCTTAAAATCAGCTCTAAAAATGTTGATTAAAATCCGAATATAGGCGTTGATTAAGATTATAAATAAACTATTTTCATTTTCCTATGAATGTGAATTTTTGGTACGTTACAGAAGTGGAAATTTCCGTATCTCCGCAACTATTTGAGAAACTAAATAATTTACCATTGCAAAATTGTTACTATTAAAAATAAAAAACTTTTATTCTAAATATATCTTTGTAAAACCAATAGTTTCTTATATAGTGACAAATATATTAATATCATTTTGTGGGCTTTTCTTGTACAGATATACTACTTAAGTTTTAACGCAATAATTCTCCAATTCTATAGAGTAAGTAGATAAGTAAGTCTCTTAAAAAGTGTATGTTTTCTTTCTTTCAACCTCTTAGGGGAAATATTTGTACAGCAATGATTTATCTCTATCATTTTAGATTTAATAGTCAATATTTACCTATTTTATTGGTCAAAACTTAAAAATGAGGAATTTAATAGCAATGCGATAATTATAAGATGTACAACCCTAAATAAAATGGCGAAAATTTTAACCAGAAGTCGAAATTTTTTAATACGAAGTGTTGACCCTTGTGGATCCAATATCGATATTTTTTATTGGTCCAAATGTACAAATGAGGACTTTAATTCTTTAAAAATAAAATTATAAAATTTAAAACCAAGAGTCAAAAAATGTTTTACGTAAGTAGAGCACAATTTTTGCTTGGGTTTGCTAGTGTAGATTATTTTGTTTCACGTATACTAAGAGTTTTGAGTGAATATCTCAATTTTTAAACAATGGAGTGAGAAAGTCCGTGCGGAATTTCGTACTATTTAGTTTTACATCACACATTTGTATAGATGAGAGGTTAATATAATTAACTTTGTATCCTCGTTGCTTGTTTGGTTGTATTAATACACATTCTAGTGAGACTGCAACTAGGTGGGAGAGGGCTGCGTTGGGAGGGGGTAGTTATTATTTCTCAACCAGATTTGTAAATAAATATTATATTTAACAGGATGCAAAGGTTTCGTTTTTAAGAGGCGTTTCATTGCAAATATAATTTTAGTGTCCCTTTGTAAAATGTGTCTTTGATTTAGTCGTGTGCATTCATTACCATTTTTTTGTTTAAATATTTAAATTTTTTGTTTGTCTTTTATAAATACAAAGTTTTTATTTCAAATTTTAGGTCATTTTAGAGATGATTTTTTTATATTTTCTAGGCTATAAAAGTTAAGTCCCTGGTATTATCAGGGCAAAGTGCAATCCGTCAAGGTAAGACTGCTACCTTTAAGGGTAAATGAAGTTTACAGATATATTATTGAGCATTTTCATTTCTTTAATTGGTTGTTGTGTTTGTCTTAGAATAAAGTTAGAAGAGAGTGAATGAAAATAAGATTGCCCAATGGACTTAGAGGGTAAGATTTTGAATTGATTCTAACTGATGCTTAAAATTGTGTGACTTTATAAATGGTATTATAAATATTTGGGATTTCAGATTGAATATGGTTAGATACATAAATAGCAATATGTGTTGCTCGAGATTAGCTTAGTTGGTGGGCAGAAATAATATGCTGATATAATATGGTGTTTTAAAAAGTGAACACTTCTTACCCCTTTCAAATTTTCAAAATTTGATAGGGGGAGGGCATCATATTTGTCTACGTTACGGTGGATGTCTAGGAAACGCGAGCTAAGGGTGGTATTTTTGCAGTTTTTATGTCAAAACTTTTTTTGTTCAAAATAAATCAAATAATTCTCCAGTAGAAATGGAGTTTAATTTTCTTCACATGATGATATCAACAGTTGATGAATATCTGCCCAGAGCATAGTGGCATTAAATAAGAAACTTTTAAAATGAGTATTAAAAAGTTATCATTAAATTCCAAGATACCCTTGACAGATATTCGACAACTGTTGGTATCTTCGCGGGAATAAAACTAAACTCCATGTATCGACTGGTGAATTATTTTATTAATTTTATCCAAAAAGGTTTTGCTAAGAAAACTGTAAAAACAATGGTCTTTTCTCGCGTCTCCTAAACTACCTCCTTAAGATAGTCATTTAAAAGCTACAGTAAGATTCTGCCAGGAAGATTCCCTTAAAAAATATTCAAACTTATAATTTTACGGTCAACCTTGATAACATTTTAATATATCAGTGTTGTTTTAAAGGTTTTGATAATATCCATCAAAAGTAAGCTCAGTAGATCTCACGAATTGACGTATAAATATTTGAAAATTGTTATAGTTGCCTTAGGAACTGTCAAAAAAATTACTTAACTCGCATATTTAAGTCATATTGTATGTTTAAATACTGTTGCAAGATTTCAAAACAAAAATAACAAATTAAAATTAACTAAAGGATGTTTTGAGTCTGTTTTTCTATCTTAAATATTTTTCTTACAAAAACATGTATATTAGTTGTTTGATTTATAAATAGATATATAAGTTTGAAAGTATATATTTAAGCAAGTCTATATAATATAATATAATTTGATTTGACCTGCTTCGGTAGCCGCATGGTCTAAGGCGTCACTTTCCTGTTAGATTATACTGCCGATGACAGGGAGATCGGGGTTCAAATCCCGTTCTAGTATACCGAGGGGGATTTTTAAAAAAGGTTTTCTACTCTCCTTCCAAGTAAATTCGGGTACACTTCCTATAAATTCAACCTTCCTCATCCTTAACCGATTAAAGTAATTAGTAGGTATGTTAATAACCTGAACAGGTAGCAAAACGTGGTACTAAAAAAACTATTTGGATTTTTTGTTGTTTTTTTTTTACAGAAACAACCTAGAGCTCACTGCGTGCGCAACAGGTCACACATTTTTAAGAAAATATATTTATTTTTTTTCGAAAGAAAAAATACTTTGCCTCTTCATTAACTTCGTATTTCCTAGGATTTTTTACTTAATTATTTTAAACTCTCACTTAACTATGATGCAAAAAAAAAAGGAATTTCTAAAGAATTTGCGGTAATATGTGATAAAATGATATGAGGTAAAATTTGTTTGGAGTGCTGCTTTTTTATGTCGCTACCACTCCCTCCTCCTGAAGTTTGATAAAAAAAACTTACAGCTTCAAGAGGTATTTTAATATTACTTAGAAGAGGTTGTTGTTGAATTTATTATCAAAAGATCGACGGAATCAACAAAGAAGAGACGAAGCGCCTTAAAAGACGGTTCCACTCAGCTACAGCCGCTTTAAAAGCAGACAAGGAGTCTATGCCGGTACAACAAGGATCTAACCGACGATTCTTTCTCTAACACAATTTACTGTGGATACAAACGTTCGCCTAGAAAGACAAGAGCAGAACCCTAGCTTGTTCCCCTCCAATATAATCTGAACATTTTCCCTTTTCTTGTTTTACCAGACGCAGGAATATTAAAGCTTGAAGACACTAAATCATTTCCAATACGTTAGCTCGGTCTATAGTGTGTTTACCTACTAAACTATGCTGTCCCGGGCTTAGTTCTTGCCATGTCCGTAGAAAAATGATCATCGGTGTGATTGGGTATTCCCCGTTCACAGTGTAGATTTAACGGCTAAGGAAGTAAAGAGTGAATGTTGTGTTTGTGCTAGAATTAAGTAAGTCAGTTCTACCAATGCAAGTAAAAAAACCTCTAAATTAACAACAGTATCTAATTCCTGCCCAATTTGAATTATTTTCGACTGTGATACCCACATGGGATTCTCAAACTGTTTGTTTGGGGTTTTTTTACTTAGAATATCTATCAAAAGTTTTCTTACCAGGTATATCATATAATAACACGACTTACAGACTAACTTAATAGTAAAACATAAAATACACATTCACCCAACATCAATTCATCATTGCAAAAGAAGAAATTTAAACTCTCGGCGAGTAAAAAAAAAAATTGCGGACATACTGAGAATTGAACCTGGTACCCTTAACTTTTCAAACAGACGCACTACTAGGATAAAGTTTGATAAAGAAATCTCCCATTTGAATTCAAACCGGATATCCCCCTTTTTAGTTCGTGTCGGTGCTCCACACTTTTTGTATTTTTGTATTTATTTTTTTAACACATCGTCTTACTGCCCGTCTGGGTTATACGCATATTTACTATCACACTATTGTGTTAGGGATGAGGAAGATTACATTTAGAGAAAGTATATAGGTATTTGCGTGGAGGGAAATTGGTAAACAATTTAGGAAAAACTGCCCTCAGTACACCCGACAGGGATTCAAACCCCAATCTCCCTATCAGTGGTAGTCTAGTCCATTGTGAAAGTTAGGCCTTAGACCATGTGGCCACCGAAGTAGGTAGTAGTTAGTTATTAGTCTACTTTTATGAAGAGAATAGTTTAGTGGTACAGGAAGTACATGAGATAGTAGAGGAAGCAAGACTGAGATGGTATGGCCATGTAATGAGGATGTTGGAGTACATGAGATAGTAGAGGAAGCAAGGGTGAGATTGTATGGCCATGTAATGAGGATGTTGGAGTACATGAGATAGTAGAGGAAGCAAGGGTTGGATGGTATGAACATGTAATGAGGATGTTGGATTACATGAGATAGTAGAGGAAGCAAGGGTGAGATGGTATGAACATGTAATGAGGATGTTGGAGTACATGAGATAGTAGACGAAGCAAGACTGAGATGGTATGGACATGTAATGAGGATGTTGAAGTACATGAGATAGTAGACGAAGCAAGACTGAGATGGTATGGACATGTAATGAGGATGTTGAAGTACATGAGATAGTAGAGGAAGCAAGACTGAGATGGTATGGACATGTAATGAGGATGTTGAAGTACATGAGATAGTAGAGGAAGCAAGACTGAGATGGTATGGACATGTAATGAGGATGTTGGAGTACATGAGATAGTAGACGAAGCAAGACTGAGATGGTATGGACATGTGATGAGGATGGAAAAGGAGGTGGTTGTGTGGTTTGTTTCTTACGTCAGGAGGTCCCATGTGGATCCGAGGTTCTTGAAGAAATTTCAACTCGCTTTTAAGTAGTTCTTTGAACAACCACAGGGTTTTAACTTGTCTTCGCATCCCCTCACCCCCTCCTCATATTTACTTAGAGTAACACACACACCTCCTCGTAACTCGATGTTACAGGAGACAGCTCGTAATAGATTAGTTTATAAACATCTATGTTCAGCAAAGGAGAAGGGACTCACTCTGTTGTGGAATAAAACAGTGGTTCTCAAACTGTGGTCCATGGTTTTGTGATAAGTAAGTGGTCCGCATGAAATGACGCAATAGCTTCTTTTTTTTCAAATTACCAAATTACCTACTATAGTTTGTGAAACCAAGTAATCAGTAATCTAACTTAACTACAAATGATCTTCGTGTAAGGATTTCTCATACATCCATTTCAAACAAAATCCTTATGTCAATTTTAGAAAATTACCCAATATTAAACTATTATTTATTTAAGGGCTATGAAATAACACCCCAAAGAAAAACAGATTTTTTTTATCAGGCTATGTGTCATATAATACTTAAAAGATTCGTCATAATCTTGATGTAGAAATTATTCACAGTTTCAAAAGAGTACAATATTGACAGGATAACTCCACTCAAGTCAACTTGACCTTGTTCCAAAAATACAGTCCAACTTTCATAGGAAGAGTCGACATTCATTTTATATAATCATCATCATCATCGTGGACAGCTTCCAGCCGCCAGCTGGATTTGTTTTGAAACATAAGCGCCTCCTCCGCCTCCTTTCCTCTCATTACCTCTCTCCCTCCACCTTGGTCCAGTCTTCTCCTCTTTCCTCCACACTCTTCTTACTTCCTTTAATCATCTGTCCCTTGGTCTTCCTCTCGGCCTCCTTATCCTTCCTCTTACACATCCTTTCCTCTCCATTCTTCTCACATGGCCATACCACCTTAGTCGTGCCTTCTCTATCCTGTCCTGGACTGGCTCTTCCTTTACTATTCCTCTTACTCTCTCTTTTCTCATCCTGTCAAATTGTCTATATATATATATATATATATATATATAATAAATATTCATATTCGTGGTGACGAAGTTGAACAGGAAAAATCCCACCTTGGGCCATCGAAAATTATAATTACACGGAATGATCGAGAATAATTTAATTTGTTCATATGTTGCTATGGCAGGTTCCCTATTCATTGATATATGTGCGTATGCAAGAAGTTAGTAAGGCTCAATGTTAATAGGAAGAACCTTATCTGACAGTTATAAAAGTTACTAGATCTACTTTCACGTATTCATACGTCAAGCTATCTTATATGCAGCTGTAATCTTCCTGTAAAATAACACTGATAATAAAGTAAAATGTTATCAATTCTGGCCACAAAAAAAACATGTTTGTATTTTCAAAAAGGCCCTTCTTATGAAAATTGGAACGTAAACTTGGTTTACCCTGTAAAATAACAAGCTTACCTTTTCTGGTTCCACTATGGTGCAGATTATAGGATAGGACCATAGTGTAGTTATACAACCTACATAGGTGTACCTTGGACAAAGCTCTGTGTCACCAAAACGGCGAAAACTCTACTCATATGTCATGTCCCTCCCGTTAATGTATGATATACGGTAAAAAAAACTTAAAACTTATACATTTCACATGAAATGTCACTGAAAATAAACTGCTTTTGAATAAATTATTTCTACTATAAAACTTTAAAAAATATATAAGGCACACAAGAGACATGTTGATATAATACTTCACTTTAATTTTTAGGGTAGCCATATTTCAGCATACCATGTGTATAGAATAATTTTTTTACTAATTAAATTCAATTTCAGTGTATTTATATTAAATTTTAGTAAAAATTACAACAAAAATCCTACTTGGAAATCAAAACACATAATATTTATTTAATCAAACTTTGCTGTATTTGATTCATTTTCCAATAAATGTACGACAAACTTTCTTTGTGATTGCAAAAGTTTATATAAATGGTAAGGAAGGGGTTAATTTTACCAAAGTGTTTCAAAATATTTTCTTTGTGAGCAAGGAAAAAAAGCTTCAAGGGTGGATTTTATTCTCAAATACTTCTGTGTGAGCCATGAATACAATAGATATTGACGTGGATTGATAGCAAGGGGACTACTTTGTTTACTTCTAACCCACCACAGAAGATCTATTTTCAACTAATCTATTTCACAATGTCTGAGCTGAGGACATAGGATTCAATCAAACAACTACCTCTTTTCCATATTCCGCCTCTTACTTCACATCCAAAATATTCACATGATTTCACATCCAAAATATTCACATGATTTCACAATAAGTTATAGTTTATAAATATATAGAGTTTTGGAGAAAATCTACCTACATTTGCGTGGATAGTGGTTGGGGAACTATTTAGGAAATAACAAACTTGGTACATCCCACAGAGAACCATTTGGGGGAGGGGGGATAATTGTACTCAGAATGGACCCTGACCTCACAATAACTTTCAACTCAAATAAGGAGAGACTGACGTCTTTAACTGCGTGCCCATTGATACTAATGATAAAATCCTGCTCGACCAATTGAATATTAATTATTAAGGCAATAATGTAGGAAACTGAAGAAAAGGTCAGTGATTTCGCATTTTCTATAGAAAAACATGTTAATAGCTAAAATACATCAAATATTGCTCCAGTAGAAATCGTCACCCGAGAATGCAACTTTTCTTTGTCCAATTTTCCACTTTTGTGTAAAAGAGCATTGAAGTGTGACCTTGTGTATAAAACCAATGTTACTAGATGACAACTCGAGTTTGTATCCTCTTAAATCATTATATGTTAGTTTCACTTTCACCACGGGTGAATTATGTGCATTCTAAATAGACGTAAACACCAAATATCTCAAATCTAACAATTTTGGAGATAGAACACTTGCATTCTCAAGTGACGAAATATAGAGTTTAATTTTCTTCACATGGTGGTATCAATAGTAATTGTTGAATATCTTTCATGAGCATAAGATGAGAAACTTTTTAAACGAAGAGAAAAAGTTGTCATTAAATTCCAGGACACCCTTGAAAGATATTCAACAATCATAAAAACCTCCAACATAAATTTATTAAATCACTGAAGTTATGTTTCAGTGAAAGCTGAAAGTGTGTGCAAGTATTTAATATATCTTAGTTAATTTAATCTCGAGGCTAGTTCAACTAGAGTATTAATGATTATGTTGTAATTAAGTCCACTTAATACAATAATATCTACTTTATACTGATATGGTCAAAAATGCTTCTAGGTTGTTAATCCAGCGAGTTTCAACCTTTTTCAGATCACGGCACACCGAACAATGCGTTAAAATTGTCAAGGCACACCATTGTTTTTGAAGACGATATTTTCCATTAAAATTACGAATATTAAAATTTTTCTTAAAAATTTCAATAGTTATTGAATTTTTTTTAAATAATATGGAGCATGAATTTAGGATTTATTTGTAATACTTATTTATTTTTCTCGCTTCTTTTCGAACCTTCCCCAAACTCTCTCACCACACCGTTTGAACAGTGCTGTGTTAGATAGTAGCTGGGAGTATATTCTTGAAATATTTAAGTTTGTAAAATGATCCTCCTATAAATAATTGTGTGGATTGCAAAGCTACTAACAGTCAGTATTCAATAAAAAAAATGCTTAAACGTTTGGCTTAAGAGAATGCTTATAACCAACAACAATAAACAAAAATCGGGATGGTTTTACATTATTTTCATTTTGAATTATTTGATGTAATTAACGTGCACTTTCTGAAACGACTGATTATATCAGCACGTGACTTATAAACTAACTTAAATCTAGAACAGGTGCAACCTCAAATCCCCGGCCGTTAATTCATTACTATGAAAACGTAAACCCATATTTCACCAATGAAAAATATTCCGGCAAGGCCTAGAATCGAACCCTGGTCCCTTAGCTCAGTAGATAGACACCCTACCGACTGAGTGAGGGTGTTGGGCCATTTTACATTAAATACCATCGTATATATTCATGAATGATGTATTCTGGCTACCCTCAAAACTACCCACTGGAAATCTTTAAATAATTTTAAAAAATATCATTCATTTAGAAATGTATGTGTAGTTTTATTTTAGTTTAACGTTGTCTCGGCAGCCCACATAAAATCACCCCGCCGGGATATCTGCCGGTGTCTCCCAGTACACCCCTGCCTATAAGTCAAATGTCACGGGGTTCCCCCCGAAGACCTTTGCATTTCGAAACTTTCCTTCGAGCTTCTCGTCGTTTTGTTTCTTTCACGTTGGCTGCGACTTTGTCTGTGCGTGCCTGAGCATATGAAGGAAAACAAATGTAATGTAATAAAATAAACGATATAGTGCACCACACATACACTTTCTTTCGTCTTAAAAGAGATAGAGACATTTAACAAACAAAAAAACTAGAAAGATTTGTGAAACGAAATAATATACATTGTTGAAGAAACCCTCCACCAAATAGCATAAAGGAAATAATACACAACATTACAGAAACACTGATAAAAGAGAAACATCTCTGTCCACTAAAAAGCATAATAATAAATTCTCTTTTCAAAGAGCTAGATTAAATAATGTCTTATGGCTCAGAAACTAGTATTGGTTTCATACAAATATTCTACTATTCGTATCGTAACTCTTGAGAAAACGAGAGCTGCAATTTTATTTGTAAATGTTAAACAATGCCTAGAAATAAAATTTAATCAAAATCATTAGAGCGGATTTTGATAGTTTTCTCCTCTTTATTAAACTACCCTCAATCTTAGGTTATATACCCAATTCCAAAAAATCCTGAGGGGAACCTTATAAAAACCCTAAATAGCAAATTTAAGCTCAATCAGTTTAATAGTTTAGGCTCTAGACTGAGCTACATACACACAAACAGAAATACGGCAACTCGAAAACCACTTTTTCGGTTTTAGGGGGTCATGAAACATCGACATTCATCAAAATATAGTGTTCAATTATTTTATTTTGTTAGAAGATCACAATACTTCTCTGCCCAACAGGTCAAGATGAAGTAATGTGGATCATGTATATTAATCCCGGTGCTTTGACATGGAATACAATGGTGACCAACTCCTACACAGAGATAAAAGTAACATATGAAAACTCGCTTTGTAAGGTTGAAGTTGGGGACCTTTTTAATTACTTTTACATTGGTCTGTGTGACATGTAGGTTAGCACACGGTGTAGGCGTAGGGAGATTAAACCCTTAATGGTGTATATTCTGTGACGGAATATACTTGGGACGATTCTTGTCATATTTGACTAACCATATTCAGAAGGTCCTGCGGGAAGCTCTTGGGCTGTTGCTGAGGCAAGTAAGGATTGACTGGACTGTATTAGTAAATTATTCCCTTTCATTCAGATTCAAGATTATACTTTAAGGCCTCGGGTGTGAGAAATTCATTTATTATTACTATTATTACTATAATCATCATCATCATCACCGGTTCAGATTAAGCGCATATATGATAATTACTCTAATGGGTTATGGATACGGGAGGAAACATTCTAAAGGTAATCTACTCGCATTTGCGTGGAAGGAGAGTGGAAAACCATTTAAGAAAACCCATCCTCTGTATATTAAGGAAGTGATCTCAAATGAATGTAATATAAAAACTGGAGTAAGGCAAGGAGATGCGATATCATCGATACTCTTTTCAGCCTCATATTAGAGAAGGTCACGTGAGAAATGGAAAAGAAGTAACGGAGTAGAGTAAGGATGAACGGGAATCATAGACGTGTTGCCTTTGCAAACGGCATTGCGATCAAGACAGAAAACGATAGAAAAATGGAAGAAGTGGTACAGGAACTGGAGAAGAATTCAAGGAAGATTGGTCTGCACATCAATGAAGGTAAGACAGAAATGATGACCCTGTCAAGAAGATGAAGGAACGAAGGAACAGTGAAAGTAGGAGAAATGAATTTAAAAAAGTGAAGACGTTCAAATATCTGGGTACATAGTTCAATGAGGGAAAACAACGTAAAGTAAGAGTTTCAATAACGAATAATGGTGGCCTCGCGGATTTATTACAGTCTCAAGGGCCTGTTCAAAACGAGGAGCATCTCTACAATAATCAAGCTGAGAGCGTACAATGCTATTTCATGTCCGATAGTTCTATACGAATCAGAAAGGAGGAGCACAGCGAAGATAAAAAGAAAGAGACTAAGGACATTCGAACGGAAGATTATAAGAAAAATATGAGGTCCAGTGAGAGAAAAAAATAGAGAAATAAATGAAATGAAGAAACAGCCAGATGTAGTGCAGAAGATGCGAGCAAATAGAATTAGGTGGGCGGGCCATTTATCCAGGATGAAACCAGAAAGAGGCCCGAGGATAGTGCCCGAAGGCATTCCTGAATCCCACAGACCCCTTGGGCTACCCAGAACCAGGTGAAAATATGACGTCACCAATTATCCGAAGGAACTAAAGGTGAAAGAAGATTGAACGAAGTGGCCCAAGATAGAACAATATAGAGGGGTCTTGTGAGCTCAGTTTATGGTTGCCAAGGCCTGTAATCGCTGATAAGAAGAAGATTATTATTATGTGTTCTGTCTTACGACAGGTCCATTCTGTTTGTCAGTTAACTTAGACCACCAATGTGCCCTGTCCTCTGCCTCCTCATTCAGCGCCCAGAATTTTATTATTTGTTTTACGTCATTTAATATTTGAATCCTCCTCCTTCCTAAGCTCCTCTTTCCCCCAGCCTTTCTTTCTATAACTTCGTGCAAAAGACAGTTTCTCCTAAGGATATGTCCTATCCAGTTTGCTCTATACCAAAGAATCACATCCAAAACTGTTCTCTTGCTACCCACTTTTCTTAGGACTTCTTCGTTTGTCACCCTGTCTGTCCAACTGACCTTCTTCTACAGCACCACATTTCAAAGCTCTTCAAGTATTTATTTTCCATCTTCCTAAGCCCAAGTTTCTGCTCCATACAGCGCGATGCTTCAAATGAAACATTTCATCAGTTTCTTCCTCAGTTCCAAACTCAACTTGCTGGTCAGCAGTGACCTCTTCTTGTTGAAAGCTTCCTTGGCCATGGGGATCCTCGAACAAGTTTCTTTGGGTGCAGTAGACATCCTTTGTCAGCAGACTTCCCAGGTACATGTATTATTTATGTACTCCAAATCCTTGTTTACAATTTTAAGTTTCAACGGCTTTTCAATTATCTTTTTAATTATTTTTTTACATTTATATCGCACTTTAATAGAAATCAACCAAATTCACAAATTTAAAAACTTGTCTTTAATAGTTTTTTTTAGATATTACATTTTTAAAAGATGAAATAACAAATCTAAAAAGTAATGCCTTATTTTTTGTTAGTGAAACCTATCATATCCAACATTTTCTTTAGAAAAAAAGTGTCTGCTGATTATACTAGTTTAGTAAACCCACACAATTAATTAAAATAGTTTCTTCGCGTTGTATGAATTACCGCTTCTGGCTGTATAGTTCAATTTGTATAAGCCCATATCTACTTTTTACTAAACATAAAATAAAAATTTGGTCCTGTGAACATACTTAGAGGGTTCATTCAAATATAAAAAAAATCTGTTTAAAAAAAATTGCTACTGTTATTTATAAACTCTTTTTCAAAGCGTCGTCTACAAAATATAATAATTCGCTACGTTGAGTCACAAAGTCTTTTTTTTACTTTATTTCTATTTTGTACCGACTTCACATCACTTGAACGTAATCTAACAAAGGATTTTATAAAAGGTAGAAAGTCCCACTAATGGAAAAAATAGTGTTTGGAACGATATGTGTACTTAATGTTGCACTGTATTTGCAGATAGCAACGATAATCATTTTCCAATGATCGTTTTCTTTTCCACAAAAGCGTATTTTCAACTAATATGCACAAGAAGTTTTTTTGGATTTGCAAAACCCCACTTCATTTTATCCAAGGTTCTTAGCCCTTAGGATTATTTTTGTAGAAAGGGGTGTTAAACTGAAGTGGCTATTCCTAAAGGAACATGAAATCTTTCTTGAAGTAATTGTAAACATAATTAGTACTGTAACTTTGTTGTTAATTTTATTAGATTTCAATAAGTTACTATCATAATCATTGAAGAAGAATACAAAAATATATTCTTCAAATACTTTCTGTAAGACAGGGGGGGATAGGTTGAAACTGGCTCTCGAAAATATAATTTAATTTTTAAATTAAGATTGCTTTAAAATTAATTTCAGTCTAATGTATGGAAACTGTTCCACATAATAAAGAAAATACAAGCCTAAAAATTTAGAAAAGCATAATTATGATATACCTTGTAAAATTAAGAGTTCCGTAAATGTGTAACAATAATAACTTTCAAATAATACTTATTACTCCTGGACTACGCACCCAATATAAAATTGATAGGTCCTACACCGGTGGGCACACGGTCTACGCGGTTTAAATAAGGTTGGGGTTTGAATTCGATCTGAGTGTAATTGGAATGGTTTTTTTTTTCTAAATGGTATTTCACTCTCTCTCTCTCCACGTAAATCTTGTTACATTTATTTTAAATTAAACCTTCTCTATGCCTACCCCTTTTGCGAGTAGCCCGAATAGGTAGTAAGAGGGGGGGGGGAAGCTACTCTAGACCATTTACGAAAATCTCGGACTATTTAATAGCAGATATGACTCAATTACTTAATATATTAATAACAAGCTTACACATAACTATAACGTAGCACTCGTCATTTAACTTGTTTTATAGTAAAAGAAAAATATCAGGGTAATTAATGTCAATAATTTATTACTACGTTTTATTTTATTTAAGATTAACTTACTGCGAATATAATTATATAAAAATACTTACTATAGTCTGATTATTATTATTATCATCAAAGCGTCTTACTGTCCGTTCGGGTTATACGCACTTACGCTAGTGTGTAATGGTAGAGTGATTGTGAGATGAAATGGAGGACCTACAGTTTAACGTGGTATCCGAACCACGGTGGAGGCCTGGCATTCCACACATTCAAAAGTTGTGATTAATACACGTCTTATTAGAGGTGAAAGAAGGGTTTGGCAATCAGATAAATCTGTGCCGGGACCGAGGATTGAACCCCGGACCCTCAGAACAGAAATCTGGCACCTTACCCCTAGACCACCAGGTCACCTATAGTCTGATGTTCATAGAAAGAATATTATATGTCAGCTGTATTCATACGTCAAGTCATGTGATCTGTAGCTATCACTTTTGATAGATATCAATTTTGGGTGCAAAAATTATTTTTTGTATTTTATAAAAGGCCCCTTCCTATTAAAATAGGACTGTATGATCCATCCCTTCCATTGCATTAAAGAGAATTTAATTTTAGCACGTTCTTTCCATTCAAAATAATTGCGCTAATATTTCATGCTCTTAATTGCAACAAGATTTGGATAAAATCCTTTTGTGAGATGCCTTCCTTGATGGAAAGGGCTATAACCATTGGGCAGCCATTTGTATACTTTCAAAGAACGTAGCCTTAGGAAAGAGGAGAAAATAAAATATATCCTTCGTTTCTCTGCGTAGTGGCTGGGCCTGGACAGAAAAGAATGGCGATAGTTTTAGAAAGGAGAGAATTTGACGCTCTTTTAAATCTCTCTAAACTCGCTTTTTTTTTCGAAGTTATTTAATGCGACAAATTTGAGAAAATAAGTGGTCTAGAACTAACAGAATAAAAGTTAAAGAAAAAAAGTTCAATGGTTGAAATTTTACAACGTAAAAAAAGAATATATCCATTAAGTGGAAGTATATTAAGTAAAAATGTGGTAAAAAATATATAACAATAAGAAAAAGAAAGAACTGAAAGAGAAAAATAAAAGTTAAATTTCCAGTAAAAAAAAGTTCATAGACTACCACATTTGGTTTTAAAACTGTAAGGTAGATAAAATAAGTTTGAAAAGGACAAAATTTAGTGAGTTTTAATAAATCTTAACGAAAATAAAATTAATTTGTTTTATGTGTACTTTAAGTTGAAAAATAGCACCTGCACATGAGAATCGAACCCAGGAACTTTGGCTTAGTATGCCAATACTCTTACCCAAGCTATTCAGAAGTCGTACTGTTCTCAAGGTCATGCTGGAATCATTTTAAGGCAGAATCTGTGAATTTCTGTAATTTATTCTTCTAAAGCATAGTTAAGTCAGAATAATATATTTTAAAGTTCACAGCCTGTGAAATAAATTATAATAATAGTCCAATCAAATTAGAAAATAATATAATTGATTGAGTAAGTTTGAAGCAGCTGGGTAAAAAATTAAATAGTTTACGTAAATATCTTTTGAATGGATGCGTTAGTGTGTAAGAGGATTCCATTCATACAATAGATGGGACGAATCATGTATTTATTGAATCTTAAACTTAAATTTTCTCCCAAATCTAGTATCCAAATTTGAATCCTCGAATCTTTAAAAATGTACGATTTGGGTTAAAGTGAAAATAATTAAAATTGATATTTTTAAAAATATTGTTTAAAGTTTGGTGCCATTGGCGCCATTTTGTTTATCATGTATATTATGTATTAAACAACAAAGATAATACCTTTTAATAAACTAATATTATATTAATACAAATTTTGTCCTTTTATGTTAATTTTTTTAGCACCGCATCTTACTACCCATTCAGGTTATACGCATATGTACTAATTACTCTAATAAGTTAGAGATGAGGAAAGGTTAAATTTAGGGGAAGTGTACCAGAATTTACGTGAAGGTAGAGTGGAAAATCATTTAGGGAAAAAATCACAGTACATCCAATCGGGATCGAACTCCCATCTCCCCGTCATCAGCATTCTAGTCTATTTCGAGAGTGACGCCTTATGCCATGTGATCAGCGATGTGGGTGTGATTTTGTTACAATCCCAACCAAACAAATCTTTATAATTCCTTCTAACAATTGCTTAAAACTGTTATATCAAGTCAAGGCCTTCATAATTTTATTCTACATTTCTCGAATCTCAAATCTCGAATCTCTCGAATACCATAGGAGTCGATGGTTCGAGGGTTCCATTTCTAATATTTACATGTAAATTTGAACAATAATTTTATAAATATTGTAGATGCGTTGCAGATGTTTAGAAATCCCGGATTATTTACTAAGGGGCTTAATATTTTTATAATTGTTTTCACCAACATTTAGACGAAAGTTCTAACTAATTAAAAAGTACACTTTTTTAAGTTTAAAGTGTTTTTAATGTGTGTTAACTATAAAACAATCCCATATTATCTTAAAAAATTGTCTGTGGTGATCATGAGTTTATGTGATAGAGGAAGGTTAGATCTTAGTGTATAATCTTTTGCTTTAGTCTCAAGGGTACAAATTTTCTCGTATATCATCGCTGGGGGATTTTTTTAAATTCTAAACTCATTAGAAACCCGCTGATATTTTTCGCGCACATTTTGTTGAAACCAATATTTAAACAAATAAAATAATTTCTAATATAATGTGGGATTTCTAAACGTCTGAAACTCTTCTCAAGGCTCTACCAAAAATCCCGGCCTGCTTATGACGGGGAGATCAGGGCCCAAATTTCAGTCGAATCTACTGAGGGTGTTTTCTCCTATATGGTTTTCCACTCTCCTTCCACGCAAATGCGGGTAGATTATCTCCAAAATGATTCATTCCTCATACCTATCCCATTAGAGTAACTATCATATGTTATTGCTTGTCCTTTTACTTCGTCATTACAAAGCTTCGCACACACTCAATAAAAACCCTCAGTAGGTCCATCTGAGATTCGAACACCTGACTTCCTCGTCACAAGAAAACAGACAAGATAAACCTGACGCTTGGTCCGCGAGCTCACCGATGTGTGTAAGGCTGCTATGAGTATTTGTTAGTAAAGGTTTCACCGACATACTTGTGTAGGGAGGATGGAAAATCTCTACGGATGTGAGAAATGAATCTTCAACCGTCTACAAAGACCTATCAACCTCCATGTTCATATTTAAACACAGACTTCGTTCGATTAAACTTGCTCCTAGCGCTCCTATTAAGTCTTTGTAAGACGACACTTTAACTTCAGAAACAGATATCGAATTTCTATTTCCATTTTACACAAGAGAGAGAAGCCCTTTTAAGCAGAAGGTTGTAAATATAATAGAACTGCAAAAAAAAAAAGTCGTAAACCTTTTCCTTTTTCGATATTTCTCAAAGAGAGCAATGCGCTCAGACATAAAAGATGATGATGATACATTATCATGTAGGCCCAGTTTTGAAGATTTGTGTTGCATCTTAAGAGCCCGTCTCATCCCACGGATAGTACCTAAATTAGGTAGGTAATACAACTCGAACCGGACGTCGCATTTTTGTGAGGCTTTCTGTGGTCTACTTTTAAAAACATTAAGATTATGACCAGTGAAAGCGTTTTAAAATCGTATATACTTTATCATATTGTTCATTAAGGTTCGTGACCAAAATTTTTTTTTTACCTAAAATCAGTCGTCACTAAACTATTCTCAAACGAATTTTTAAAATACTCAAAATTAGAGTTTTGTGTATCCGCCATCTTAAAACAAAAGGACGGACGTCTCTTTTAATTATTTACCGTATGTCCAAGCTATGTGCATAATAAATGTAAGCATCCGGATGAACTTAAAGTAGGTCAATGGTCAAATTGTTCTGATAGATCGATAACACTGAAACGAATGGGAGGAAGAAGGCAAAATTTAGAAGGTTTTTCTCATTTGGTTAAGAGGACAATGTGAAACTTTAAAAGTTGACACCCCCTGTCGTAAGTGACAGATGAATCACATGGATTGGCGTGTAAATACATGCGAGCCAGATAAAATTATGTTTCAGATGTATGATAATTCAGACATTATAGATTGGATTCCGTTTTATTTGATTATCAGTAAGCCCGCTTCGGTGGTCGCGTGGTCTGACACGCTACTCTCATAGAAGACTAGACTGCCGATGAAAAAGAGATCGAGGTTTGAGTCTCGGTAAGGTTACTGAGGGTAGTTTTTCCACTCTTCCTTGACGTAAATGTGAGAACATTTCTTGTAAATATAACAATTTTAATCTTTAAAGCCATTAGAGTAATTAGTACATAAGCGTGTAACCTGAAGATGCGGTTGTAGAAAAAAAATAACTGTTTAAAAGTAGAATTTCTGAAATCGATAATTATTTTTTTAAACTTTTTCTCGAATTCGAATCTCGAAACCAAATTTTAATTTTAGATCTAAATCCCCAAAATAAAATCAGAATCTAAGAGAACATGGTAAACATATAAGATTAACTTAACATAAGAAATATGTAGTAAAAGTATTGTATTATAAATTATTTAATTATATGAATAATTTAATAACTTCTTAATATATTCATTTTATTTTATTTAAATCATGTTTTAAAATCTAATATGAATTTTATAAAAGAGTTGTACTGTTTTAAATTACGTTTACCAATACGCAGCACATCTTGAGAATGCGCTTTACGAATGCGCGTCCGACAAACGGGTGCCACTGACTATAGACTGGCCATGACACGTCTAACGCACCAGTTTAAACACGTAGAAGAAATGCGGGAGAAATTGGATTAAAGATCACATCGCAGAAAACCACTCCCAGAACAAGTGGCCGGGATTACATCCAAAAAAAACTGGTCTCCCCAGATACAATATGTTACGTCAGACTAAATATACATCGCTAAGACAACCCTTCAAGTCAAAGAAATATATTATTAAAGGTAGAGTGACACAGGAGGTTGTTAGCACATGGATAGAATCTCTGGAGTAAATTGGCAATAATAAAGATGAGAACTATAACAAGTAGCAAAAGGCAAATTGATAATTTGCAAAAATACAAGAGAAGGATAATGAAGGACACATTTTCAAAAGGAACGTGACAAGGGTAGATAAAACGTAAACTTGAAATAAGATAAAAAGAACGTGTAGAACGGCCGTTCAAAATTAATTTTATTTTGACCTTTATTGTTGACGTTTTAAACCGTGTGAATAAAGCTTATTCTCTATTAATATAATGTAATATTGAATATAGTATTACTTTGTTATCTGTCTTAATTGATCATTAAGAAAAATGATCAACTTCAAATACAAGAAGAAACTAAAAAAAGATAGTTCAACTTGAAATACAAAGAGAAATATTAATACTTTATCACGATAATAGCACTGGTAGAGCGAGGTCTACTGTTCCCAGAACTACTAGTAAGACTGTAGTAACGATAATAACATGGAGGGAGTGAGGTTTACTGTTCACAGAACTACTAGTAAGACTGTAGT
>CABFWO010000880.1:6657-28161 GCA_902155825.1 Timema genevievae
GGGGGGGGGGGATTGCAGATGTAAAATTTAAACCCTCATAATAAAGTTGAGTCCGATCTGCTTTCAGGTTGCCACCACATTGCTACACTAAGCAGGCTAATTAATAATGATAGTAATAATAATAATAATAATAATAATAATAATAATAATAATAATAATAAGAAGAATAATGATATTAATAATTTATCTTTACTTTGTCGTAGACCTTGCAATACATATTGTAGTACTTTCCTTATTTTCAAAATTATCCATACTTCTTGTAATGTTTATGTTTTAAATAAATATTATTTCTTTTACTATTCCAAAAATCCTTGGGAGAGGGTGAGCCTAAGGGGTTAACCCAATAGTATTTATATACATAGAAGAGTAATATAAATTTGAGGTAAGATACAAAGTACGAGTAGCATACCCTAATATATTATTTTGAAAGACCCATTTATGACTATATTTAAGTATAATCTATATATCCTTTAGACATATTAGTTTAATTAAAATATTTTATATAATCCATTTAAACAGTTTTGGGCTTAACCATTACTCTTTGATAACAACTTTTGCTATTAATTAAACTTTATTTATAATTTCTATCAGAAATGGGTATTGAGACACGGTGGAAAAAAAGATCAGAAATGTTTGATAAAATAAAAGTGTATCAAAGTTTATCATTAAAAATCACAGAAACACTTTCATTTTGAAATAAACATTTTAAATAATTCTCCCTTTTTCTAAATTACTGACCCATGAAAATACTTAGTGACAAGCTAGGTCAGAAAGACTTTGTCTCTTTTCCATTCCCTCTTAAAAAAAAAGTCTCATAAATAGATTCACGCAAACGTCCACATGGTAGGGAGAGACTTTTCTTTAAAGCTAAGAAACGAGTTTGTCGTGACCTATTTAAATCTCCTTGCGCGCTCAACGCAAAATTAAAAGCTCTTTCTCTTTCTTTCCTTTTTCTTTCCCTTCTATCGTCTCCATTATTTTATCTAATTTATGGGTTTTCCCCCCCCTTTGTTCTACCACATACTCGATTAAACGTATGTTGAACATATTTTTATGTGTGTGAATTATTCAACATAAGATGTGTTAAAAAATGTAATCAACTTTTGTCATATTTCTATTTGTGGTTCCTAATAATACAAAATTCGTAAGATCCCAATTATTCGTGCAAGAGCTATCCGGTTTGTGACTTATCCATGCCTCCATCCGAGTTATTTTAAATTTTATTTTTCGGATACGCGTGAACTAGGCTTATAACTAAATTACTGAACTCCAAAAGGTCGCTTTTGATCTTGTAATTGGTCAAACACCCTGAATGATTTTTTAAATTAAACATGTTTGTTAAGAAAGTGTTAATTTGGAATATGATGGGATGTGATGAGACATGAAAGCAACTTTTAAATTTGCAATTAATTTTAAATTTAGTAGGTAATTGATTTTTCAAACATCATGAACTATTTTTTAAATATGTTACTAAGGAAGTGCTAATTTAAGATTTGATGAGAGACTAAAGCTACTATTGAAATTTATCATTCGTGTGTAAGGAGTACCTCCTATCATTATATTGGATAGTCTAGTGTTTTGAATTACGGCACCCTAG
The DNA here is from genome assembly GCA_902155825.1 of Timema genevievae. NCBI lineage: Eukaryota > Metazoa > Arthropoda > Insecta > Phasmatodea > Timematidae > Timema > Timema genevievae. The sequence continues at coordinate 8,255 of CABFWO010000880.1, forward strand.
TTCAGTTGGTAATGTGTCTGCCAACTGAGCCAAGAGTCCTATGTTCGAATCCCTGAATGGGCGAGAAATTTATCATTGGTGAATTGGTGGCTTCCTCTTCCAAACAATGATCAATTAACAGCCCAGGTGAAGTGTGTGTTATAAATTTAAGTTAATTTATAAGTCATATGCTGGTATAATCAGTTGTTTAAAAAAATGTACATTAAAAACCTAAAAAAAATAAAAAAATATAATGGTCTTCTATAACGTACACAAACTTCCACTGTTTTCTTGCTAGTGGCAGCTCTGAATATAATCAAAGCGTTTGGACAAATTTTATTTTGAGAACGGAGCTATTATATAGAGCCTCTAGTTTCTATGATGTTATATATATTCACACACTACAAAAACTAACCTCCTATCATTTTACTTTACACTGACACACATATCAATAATTTACGTCCACTTTCCGAGCTATTTAACACTGTGAACACCAGTTTAATTAACACAATGGCTGTTTACGTAACATCGCATAAATACATTGAATACACGTTACTAATTATTAGGTCGTTTGTTTATCCATTGTTTATCCAATGGCGATTGCACGCATACATGTAACACAGTTCTATGTAATATTTTTTTTACTCCCCACCCCCGCCCCCTTCCCCTTCCCCCTGGCAACTTACTATCCGTCTGAACTGTACGCGTATATTAATTACGCTAATTGACTAGAGATGAGGAATTTATAATTATAGAGTTAATTTACCCTAATTTTAGTGGAAGGGGGTGGAAAACCGTTTAGGAATAACTCCCTCAATAGACCCGCCTGGGATTTGAACCCCAATCTCCCCGTCAGTCCAACATGAGAGTGGCGCATTAGACCATGAGACCATCGAAGCTGGTCATAAACAATTAGTTACGCTAGCTAGGTCTGGAATAGTAAGGTATAATTGATAGCAAGAGCACCCGCATTTTCCTGGAGGGCGATTAGAAAAAATAAAAATAAAACACAACTATCGATTGGGGGTCCCTTCGAGGGCAAACCAGACGATATGATGTATAATCCGCGAGCCCATTAATGCGGGATGGATCGTTTTAGGTCGCGTCTAGTATATTTCTAAACGAAAATTTGTTCTCTTTCTACCTTTTATCCTTTCTTTACCTGTAATTGCGTCTTTTCCTCGCAAAGGAAACATGAATAAGTAATTAGTGTAATAGGGTTAGTGGGACCAACCCGGATATACCTGCAGGAAATGTTTTAATAAGCTTCAGACCGAAAGGATCTTTTATTTTAGAGAGGGTATGGGAGGGTTTTAAGGTGGGAATATGGGGTAGGTAGGTAGAAGAAGAGTTTTGCGAAGAAAACTAGGAAAGGAGAAGAGAGTAAAGTTAGATAGAGAGGAGAAAGTGTGTGTCATCTGGTGATGTTTTCATTTGAGTTTTATGCTAAGCCTGGCGCACAATACTATCCGACAAAAGTTGAGTCTATCCTTAGTAGCATTTTAATTTATTCTTTAAATTGAAATATGAAACCGCGACACGGTGATCAAAACCGGGACCTTTGGCTTAATACGCCAATGCTCTAACCACCGAGCCATCCAGGAGTCGTCCCGTGTACAAGGTCACTCTTTACTCATATTTTAAGGTAGAGTTTGTTATGGACGTTCATGGTTCGATTCCCGTGTCAAGGTGTCATTTTTCAATTTAAAAAATATGATATTTGGATGTGGCTATTGTCGTAAATAACAAATATAATAGCTTACCTATTTGATCCATAAATTTAATATATTATGATACCCACGTCGCTGGTCGCATGGTCTAATACGTTACTATCGTGTTGGATGGGATTGCTGGTGATGGGGAGATCGGGGTTTGAATCCCGGTGGGATGTACTGAGAACACTTTTTCCTGAAGAGTTTCCCACTTTCCCTCCACGTAAATGCAGGAACACTTAATATACAATCATACCTTCCTCACTCTTCTATTGGCGCGATTAAGGAATGTATGCTTATAGCCCAAATTATGAAAAATAATACAAGAAAAAACAGTTTATAACAGCTACAGCGGATACACGGAATAAACCTCAAGTTCCTCTATTAGGGTATTTCGTTGAAAGGGAAGGTAGGGGATCGAGTCCTGGCCAGGGTGGTTTTCTGTAAGTGGTTTTCTGTAAGTGGTTTCACACTCAACTTCAAAGCAAATGCCGATACATGTCATCTAGTCTATGCGTTTCTCATACTCACCCAGTTAGTGTGGTTGAATTCGGATAGTCCGGACGGGTAGTAAGACGCTGTGTAAACATATGGTTATTTTCCACCACGTTTTACTACTCGTTCGGGTCATAAGCATGTGCTGATTACGATAGTGGACTAGGGATGACGAGGGTATAATTTGAGAGGAAATGTCCCATATTAGCGTGGAGGGATGATGCGAAACCATTTAGGTAAAACCGCCCACAGTACACTCGACCAGGGTTTGAAGACCAATTTTCCCGTCATCGAAAGTCCAGTTTATTGCGAGAGCGACACCTTAGACCATTCAACCACCAAAGTGGGTGTATAAATAAATTCATGCTGAACATTTATTCGGATCTTTAATCTTGACCTTGTTTTTCATAAGCTGAATAAAATATCCATCTTCCATTTTGTGAGCTCATCCTAACACTTATATAGTTGAGTTACTATAAAATAATGCCCAATACAAACTTTACGACGTTCTAGAAAAACCTTAAAAATAATTATCTATATTTGTAAAAAAAAATTAGATACAAAATGCGAAAAAAGTCAACACTAAATTATGTGTATTTGAATACAAACAGTCGTTCTATATTTCTTTAGATGGCGTTCAATATTTATCTTGCTAAGTTGCGACAAAAAATGAACAATAGCCGAGGAATGTTTTGATAATTTATTACTTCTTCGTGGTTCAAAGCTTTATGCTTTTAAAAAAAATTGTACTTTGTCTAACATAGTGCCATAAATTACAGTTCTTTTGTTATGGAAGTCTGAGATATTGGACTCCTTAACGATTCCTGGTACCTGCAGCCTGAATATATTCAACGCTGTGATATTTCTATATAACGATCTTGACGTGGATAATATTCATCCCTTATTAATCTCAAAATTGAATACCTTAAAATTGGTTAGGTAACCCATGACTCTTTGACTATAGGAATACCCTTTTTAATTATTTTAAATTAAATACCAGGAGCTACTTTATGAAAATATCAATCAAAACTTTGATTGAAAGTCACACCATATTACGGGGCAATAGTGAACTCTAATCAAATATATGAAATATTCTTGAAGCTGAATCGAAGCTCAAATATTTTCTCTTAGTTGTTTTATGCTTGAAAACATACTATATTGTGGTTATTTAAATTATTTTATGCCCTAAAATTACGTGTAAAATGTTCTATTGCACAATTGATCGTAATATTTCATGTTACTCTGACAAATTTAATGATTATCACAACATGCAATTCAATTTATTCAAATTTTTCATATAAATATTAATTTGTAATGTACAAAACAGCTCAGAATGGCTATAATTGAACATTAATGGCGTATTTAGCTGTCAATATTCTTACTGGCGAAGCTTCAAAGTCAGAATTTCTTTCGAAGCGAAGTCGAAGCTGATGTTTGTTTCGAAGTCAAGTCGAAATTTTGAAGCTTCTCACACCCCTACTAGACAATATTTAATGTTCGTTATTAATATGGTTGCTAAGATAGCCAATATAGTTCTGCTCAAACGTTTAGATAAAGTTAAATATTCATAAAACTCTTAATAGTTTGAGTTGGTTTTACTGGAACGCATATAAAACTTATTTAAATGGTTGTGTACCTATACATACTTGAAATAAAGATAACTAAATATTTTGGTTGGTCAGGAAGATAATGAAGACCGGGAATTATAATTAAATTTTGAATATCGAGAAAAGGTTCTAGAATATTTCTCTCTGTTGCGAATTTAAATTTTTTAAAGAATCAAAATTCAAAGTATTCACACTATAAAAATTTTCCTGAACTTGATTTGGTGTTAAATTTCCAGAAAATTTACACAACTAGGCATTTGTTAGTATAAACGTGAGTTCCAATGTGTCTTGTCTGGTTAATCAAAAGTAGGTCATCGTGAGGATTTAAATAGGAAGACGATTTATTTGAGAGTTACAAAATTTACCAAACGAATTTTAATATATTCTACATGTCAAGTCGTGTGATCAGCAACAGTTGCTTTTGATATATATTATTAATATAAATGAAATAACACTGATCATAGTACAATATTATATAATTATATTGACTGCAAAGAATATATGTGTTTATATTATACAGGTTTTTTCTACAAACATTCTATTATAGTTTTTGTGTTGCCGTTGTGAGGTGCAGCATGTTATATTGGTTGGTAAACACTTGTGTAAATATTTATTTTTAACTTGTCTACTGTACTAGTGGTTGATTACACATCACAAAATGTAATAATGGTTTTATTATAGATACAAACAAAAGTTTGATAGGGTAGTTAACTAATTCCATGACTGCACCCATAATATATTTTAGAAAAGAAAGTGAGGGTCTCTACTTCTACTGGCTTGTAGAGAAGTGATAAGTTTTTTTAAACATTAAGTTCATACCCGCCTTAGTGGCCGCATGATCTAATACGTTACTCTCGTAGTAGACTATATTGCCGATGACGGGGAGATCGATATTCTAATCTCGGTTGGGTGTACTGAGCTTCCCTCCCCCCCAATGGTTTTCCACTTTCTGTACATGCAAATTCGGGTACACTTCCTTTAAATATAACCTTCCTAATCCCTAAAACCATTAGCGTAACTAGTACATAATCGTATAAACCTTCCCGCCTCGGTGGCTTAGTTAACTAACGAGCTAGTTTCGTGTTGAGCTAGACTGCCGAGGAAGGGAATATCTAGGTTCGAATCTTGGTCGAGTGAACTGGGGGCGGTTTTCCCTAAATTGTTTTCTATTCTCGCTCCACGCAAATGCGGGTTCACTTCCTCTAAAATAAACCTACCCAATTCCTAACCCATTAGCGTAATTATTACATAAGGGTATAAACCCGAAAAGGTAGTAAGACGCGATGCTAAAAAAATAGCAAAAAAAACAACAAAGGGATTTGAATGAAAGAGTAATAGATTCTCAAGCTAAGCTTTCTGTCTATTCCTCTTGCCCTTCTTTCTTCCAGTTGTTTGTCTGGTTCGGAACATCCTGTATAATCTTTTGGTGTTACATTATTGTAGAATACACAAAATCTCTTTATATTGATTTGATCATTTTGACAAAACCTTAGTGTGTTTTGAGTATAACCAAACATAAAAATCTTTTGGGCTACAGGTGAAAGAAGAAAGAAATATTGAATATCACAGCTCGGCGGAAGAAAATCAATTGGAACCAGGCTAAAAACTATGGATTAACGTTTCTGAGTAAGTTTATTTTTTATTATTATTTTCTATTTATTTTATTTATTTGGGGTATTTAATGTACACTTTCTGAACCGTCTGGTTAAATTAGCACATGAGAATTTCTATGAGCGAGAGTGAAAGGACTTATCAATTTTGTCGAAGAAAGGTATTTTCATATATTATCCAGGGTTATTTTACATGCCACAATCGACATGGGACCGACGGCTTCACTTCCCATACGAAGGAAGTTGCGCTACCGATTTTTGTCGCTCAAGAAAAATCCGTCAACTCCAGTCGGTGTTGAACTCAAGAACATCGGATCCTGGGGGCAAGCATTTTACCCCAAGACCACCAAGGTCGACTTTTTTTTAATCTCATATAGAGGAAAATTAAATAGGATAGTAATTAAAAATAATTTATAATGGAATACTAGCCTATATTACCAGTGGGTGAATAACGTACTTTTTATAAACACATAGCATACAAACTAACTTAAACTAGCATATATAGTTCTACACATTCAAAAATAGAGCATAAATAAGAGGATATAGGGAAAAATCCGGATACAAATATAATATATATTGGTTATCAGCTCCGGGTATCGAACTATGACCCTTTATGCATGGGCGCGACCGCTTTAACCACTTGCCTTTGGGACAGGTCTATATTTGTTAGATAACTAGTCCGAGTTCAACACAATGGCTAATAACGAATGATTTGATGGATAGGGGAAAACTTCCAACAGAACATCCAGCTGGGATTCGAAACTCAATCTCTCTATCAATGCAAATCATTAAATTACGAGACTGACGCTTCAAACCGTATAATCACCAGTGATTGTATATACTATTCTTTGTCAAGCGCCATTTCATATTTCCCTCGAAGTAGATTAGATTTAGATTTTTTAAAACAGGAAGTATTTGATTCTTTTTTCCCCCAAGTTTCAAATTTTTCTTATAAATTTGGCATATTCTATAGACAAAAACTATATCTATAGCTTTAGCCGAGTAATCATGGTATGTTGAATCCTCCCTTATACCCCTTGCTTCAAAAAAAAGTTTTAAGAATTTGGGGGTAGTGACAACACTAAAGTAACAAAGTAATCAGTGTGTGAGGCCTCAGCTTTGTAGCTTATCGGAAAGTTTGATAAAGACTCTGGACAAAAACACACTAAATTACTTTTAACGTTATATTAAATATTATATGGAGAGAGTTAGAAAATATAATGGAGAAATATTCCCAGTGCACCCAACTGGTTTTTCAAACCTGGTGATCTGGTCGGATACTAAAATGATAGTCGATAACGTTGGCATTTATGATATTAATATGATTATGAGGCTAAAAAAAAGTTATTTTCAAAGTTAAAATAAAAATAAAAATTAAGGGTTGTGGGTTAAAAGTGTAATTAATTTTATCCTATAACTAGTAGAAGTAACCGGCTTGGCTCGGGGTAGCCATGCAATGCATTTCATGGTTACCTCAGGCATCTCTTGTATTTGCTTCAGACAGAAAAAAAACCTTTTTAATTTTATTTCTTCCAAGCCAGTTTTTAGTAAAATTTTAAAAAATCTAGTTAAAAATTTAAAATTCCTGCTTCTAAGTGCACATGTTAGTGCACAGGGGCTCTTAGTTTAAAAATTTCGGCCCGCTTCATGGGGTAGATATCACGAAATTTTCATGACAGACAAACTGACAGGTAAATTTTTCATTTTATAAATATAGATAACAATAACCCACCTCAGAGGGGGCCTAAATGACAAGTTCATTTATTCTGGTTGGTCGATGACTAAGAGGTCTGGCTTTGCATTTTGACAGGGTTTACTGAAGGGGATTTTTCCTAATTGATTTACCAATCTCACTATAAGCAAAAATAGTTTTTTTAAATTCTACTTTACTAATCCCTGTCTCATTAGTATAGTTAAATTCGTACTAACTGAAAGGGTATTAATCTAGGCACACACACACAAAAGAAAAACTAGATGCAGAGTTAGAGTAATTATTGATAGTTTTTTAAATCACTTAAATAATTGTAACTTAAATGCAATTTTAATTAATTAATCAAAACATCCATAATTATTTCAAACAAATTGTATTAGTATTTTTAATTATGTGTATTTATTATCTGTAACACTAACAATATGTTGTAAACTCTTTATGTGAATAAATAACTATATATATATATATATACCTGATTCATTGCTTCACTGCCTACATGGTCTAAGGCATCACTCTCGCATTTAACTAGACTGTCGATGACAAGGATATCGGGGTTCGAATCCCGGTCGGGCGTAGTGAGGGTAGTTTTTTGAAATGGTTTTCCATTCTTTATTTAAATAAATTCGGGTGCACTTCCTCTAAATATAACCTTCCTCATCCCAAAAAGCATTAGCGTAATATGTAAATATAGGCTGAACAGGTAGTGAAATGTGGTGCTAAAATCATTTATAAATAATAGGCATATATATATATAATTTAAATATATGAATTATATGCCAAAAATATTATTTACACACAACTTTTATATAGCTATTGTATTTATGATATACATATATATTTTGCAGACTATGTTTATTTAACATAAATGTTGAACATATATTTTTGATATGAGATATCCATCCGTAGCAGTAATGAACTTGAACTTTTAAGAATTTGTGGCTCACGTCGGTAGCGCTCGGCCAGCCTCGGCTACCTTCGTGAATTATTCCACCATCCACTACCAGCGATCCCTTATCGGCCATACAACTTTATTTATGTTCGCCTAGGTCCGAACGGTCCTCTTAAATTCCATTCCTGATAAATTAACCCACACTAAAGGAATGCTTCCCCCAAACACAATTTCTCAATTTAAACATTAATGAGCAACAGTTACCTTCTCTTAAGGCAATAATAAATTAGTTTGGATAGTCTTTTTATTCTTTAACCCCGTGTCTTATTACGTCCTACGCGTCTGGACTAGCCACGTAATTACAATTATTAAGGAAGCTATAGTTTAGAGACCCGCCTCGGTGGCGTAGTTGGCTAACGCGCTAGTCGTGTTGAGCTCGACCGCCGAGGACGGGGAGATCGAGGTTCGAATCTCGGTCGGGTGAACTGTGGGGTGGTTTTTCCTAAATGGTTTTCCACTCTCCCTCCAGGCAAATGTGGGTTCACTTCCTCTATTCAACCTTCCCAATTCCTAATCCTAATCCGAACGGGTAATAAGACGCGGTGCCAAATAATAATATAATTTAGAGGAAATTTACAATAAAACCCCGTTTGACCTAAAGCCGTCTGTCCAAAATTCCGGATTATCCAAACATAATTTTCGGAAAACTTGGGTGAAAACCAACAAACTAAGTCGAATGACATAGGTATATGTTAATGATAACAAACTCAAAGTTAAAAGAGAATTGTATGAAACTAGTGATAATAAATGCTAATTATTTTCATATTATAGTAAACCTCATTTTGTTCTCTTCTGCGAATAAATATACTGCACACATAATAAAACTCATCCAACTGTAATTTCACCTGCTTAGGTGCCCGTGTGGTCTAACGCGCTACTCTCACAGTATACCAGACTGTTGATGACGGGGATATCAAGGTTCGAATCTCGATCGGGTGTACTGAGAATGTTTTTTTCCAAAATGTTTTTCACTCTCCTCCAAGAAAATGCGTGTACATTTCCTATAAATATGACCTTTCTCATCCCTAAAACCACTAGCGTAATTAGTAGGGGCCTACATAAGGGTATGACCCGAACGGGTAGTAAGACGCTGTGCTAAAAAAAACTCTGTAAATTTCAGATTTGTGAAAATATACCGTTTCCCCGCCAACCCTTCCGTATTCTCCCGCTTAGTCCGAAATTTCGCTAATCCGAAAATAGCTTCGGTCCCAGTTCGTTCGGATTAACGAGGTCTTATTGTATCTTTATTCTGCGTGGATTGAAAGTAAAAATTAGTCTAAATTAGAGGAAATGTATCCGCATTTGTGTGGATGTAGAGTGGTAAACCAAATATAAAATAATAAATTTACCACACCCAGCCGGGATTCCAACCCTTACCACCCCGTCAATGGCAAACAAGACCGGATATGGTTGAAACATTAGTCCAGGTCTTACCGATGTGGTGCTTGATAAAGTAAAATGGGTTTTGAAATATTTCGCACTCAGATAATATTGAACCGGGAATTATTTATATTTGACCAAGTTTTACACTCTCGTCTTAAACAACCAAGAATGTTCTCAGTTTCTACGGTTAAACTACTGTTGGAAACAAATTTATGTAGCACTTAAGTGATTATATACATCGCTGACGTGTATACGACTTAAATTTGTTTTGGGGATTTACAAAATTATCTACGAGGGCAATGTTGAAGTCGTTCCAGGAAAATATCTATATAAATCTTCAATGGGCACAAGGCCAGAGTGTGAAATTTTCTTAATGAATTCCTCCACTACCACTTACTTTTATTTTGTAATCCCTTAGGCAGATTAGTAATGCATTGTACTGTGAACTTTTTATTTTATTTGTCGCTACGTCAGATCTACAGGAAACGGAAGTACAGCAACTAAATAAACACAAAAAGAGGAAGCAAAAGAGTTGTTAATTTATGTAGTTGGTGTTGTATTGAGAATAGCCTATACAAGACTTCATGCCAATAGAAGCTCTATATCCTTTTTTTATGATACGGCAACATTAATTCCTTAATTTTATTCTTTTCTAAATTAAATTTTACTCATGAAAGCTTACCATGTAAATGTGAACTCTACAATTTATGTTTTAAATTTATAAGAAAATTTAAGAGGTCTACTATCGACAAACTTTATGTAAATTACATAAAAAAAGTACATTAAAAAGTTTCTTGGCAATGTCAATTCTTGGAATTTAAAGAAGGCTCGCTAGTCATCTCCTCCTCCCTCCTCCCCCCCGTATTGATAGTCGCGTGGGTTGTTGCGTCAAACTAATCTGGTCTTGTTTTTCTAGTGATTGGGAAGTCGCGATTTGAATCCCAGTCGTGTGTACTTAGTTATTTTTTAATTAAAATGGTTCTTCACTTTTCCTGTCTGAAAATGTTAGTACATTTTGATAAAGTCTATTCACTCATCCCTATTATAATAACATAAATTTGCGGATAATCTGGACGGGTAGTAAGGCGTGATGCACAGAAAAATACCCTATAAAATAAGTGCTAAATTATTTGACGTCTCATTCACGCCGGTAGGCACGCAGTCTAAATGTCAAGCACATTTAGTCTGGTTTGCTAGTGACGGGTCATTCGGGGTTTGAATCCCATCTTGGTATATTTAGGTGTTTTTTTCCCCCTAAATGGTTCCCCACGCTCGTCCCTCACAAAATTTGGTATATTTGTTTAAAATCTTATTCCTCATCTCTACCATACTAGCGTAATAATAAGCAAGGTGGCAAAAAATGTGGTTACTAATTTTCTTTTAATACAAATACTAGATATCAAAAGTAAAACACACATAACTAGTTCAAAGATAAAATTTAATTCGTAAAGTTTTGTATACGTTGTTGAAATGTGTAGTGATCCATAACCAAACGTGAATGCTTCTACGATGATCTAAAAAAAAGTTTATTTTTAATAAATGATCCTTGAATTATTAAAATCGGTAACAAACTTACTGCTATCCTTAAGTAAATACCCCTGGGATCAAACCCGTGACCTTTGAATTAGTTTGCCAATGCGCTTATTATTGAGCTATTCAGGAGTCGCGCAGTTACTAGGGTAATTCTTCACCTATATTTTAAGGCAGAATCTGTGATGGACGTGAGAGAATCGTCTGCTACAAATGAGCGCTCAATTAATATCACGAGCTATTAGATAATGGCCACTGTACGAATGCGCCTATCATGATGGATTAAATAAGCAAGCTATTATATTTGTTGAGTACGGTTATGGATGCATCTATGTAGCTGACGATCTTCACACGTCATCACAGACTCAACCTTAAAATATGAATGAAACTATACGCGGGATGACTCATGTATATCTCAGTGGTTAAAGCATTAACGTACTAAGCGAAAGGTCCAGGGTTCGATACCTGTGTCCCGGTTACCTTTTTTAGATTTAAAAACTATGATATTTAGATGCGACCATAAATGTTATAAACACATATTATAATATGCGTATTTAATCTATTAGGCCCATATAGTAAAAGCCATTTAGTGCCTGTCTGTCCAGAGTTCTTATCAAACACACTGATAAGGTAAAAATTGAATCTTCTCATACGGATTATATTAAAGTGTTGCAGTTACTACAAACATTCTTAAAACTGTGTTTTTTTTAGCAGTGGTGAGAATCATCACGCCAAGATCTCTGGGCTGGAGTTATAGATATATTTTTGGCCAATGGAGCAGGCCATCTTTATGATAGCAAATGTTACGACACAATAACACATAATTTCTCATATTGTATATTATAACTTGGAAGAAAATGTTCAAAAATAGATTTTAAGTAAACTACCATTAAATTAGTTTTCCTCATAAAACCAAATATATCATCTTGTGAATCATGGTCCAAATATATGTTAATACAATTTAAATTCTTAAAAATGAGCGAGAAAAATGATATGAGAAAGTAAAAATAACAAGTTATAGAAACCTGCTTCGGTGGCCGCATGATCTAAAGCTTCATATTTGTGTTAGACTAGACTGCCGATGACAGGAAGATCAGATTTCGAATCCCCGTCGGGTGTACTAAGAGTAGTTTTCCCCTCTCACTCCACGCAAATATGGGTACACTTCCTTTAAATTCAATCCTACTTAACCCTAAGTCACTAGCGTAATTAATATATATGCGTAAATCTGAACAGGTAATATGAAGCGGTGCTAAAAAAAATAACAAGGAACAGACTTTCACGCAAAAATCTAAAATTTCGCCTGTCTCAGGCTTAAATCCCTTAATTTTATATAAGTCTGAACGCAATTTTGACTCACCCAATTATAAGGTTTAAATGAATATATAATACTATTAATAATTATTAGCACTTTGATGATTTTGTCTTTGTAATGCTTGGGTAAGTAGGTTTCTGATGAATGGCATCACACACTACTGTGCCTTTCTTTGACTCCAGGGCGCGTTATCTAGTGTGGCTTTGCTGCAGTTGCAAACTTAGCGGCTGGAAACAATGGTGCTTGCAGAACTTTGTTAATAAAATAGACGACCAGTATTGCACCACCGTCATAGCAGTTTGATGTAACCATGGGCACGACTTCAATTATTAAAAGATCACAAAAAAATACTATCATTTAGATTTATATGACCAAACAGGAAAGATTAGGCCTTGCGCATATTGATTGCTCTTATTTTGGAATTGTACAAATATCCATCCATTTACTAGGGTGGTTTCTAAAATATCAACCTTATTTTGTTTAGCAAATCATTTGTGTTGGGTTTTTTTACCACGTCTTGATATACGTTTGGGCCATACGCATGCCTTGATTATTATATTGGGATTGGAATGAGAGAGGCAGGTTTTTAAAGGAAATATATCTGCACTCACGTGGAGACAGACTGAGGAATAAAATGTTATAAAACCGTGTGTTAAATAGCTTATAGTGAAAGGGAGAGAGAAAGGTCTGAATACAGGCGGAGTGTACCGAAGATTGTTCTTCCTAATTGGTTTCCCCATATCTTACTCCACGTAAACTCGGGTGCATTTCCTCTAAATTAAATCTCCTTCATTATTGTAATTAAGTGTGGACAGCCTGGATGGGTATTAAGACGTAGTACATTAGATAGATATATTTTTTTAATGTTTACAAATAATTTTCATTGATGACACCCTCCATAGTTTGAAAATGTTGATTAAATCTTTTTTTTTTTCTTCGAGTTTTATTTAATTCAACTTGTAGTTTTAGCACAGATTCACACTGTTATTTACACTAACCTTAATACTGCACAGTACTTAAGGTCTCAGTGCTTAAAAGTTCATTTTTATTACTATGAAATTGTGAGTGGGGAGCGGGAAGATTAAATGAAAGATGGCCAGGGAAGAGATTTAGACACGAGGTTGAAAGACGTGTGAGACGAAGGAAGAAAGAAAGAAAGAATGGAAAAAAAGACTCACAACGGGGAAACAATCACAATTTTTATCCCATCATCCCGCCACTATCCTTTCCCCCCTTTTCTTTTTTATTTCAAACCCTAGTGAGTCGAACTCATTGTTTTCCTGTCTGAACATACCTAACCACCCGACCGATAAACCCCCCCTTCCACCCACTACCCTCTCCACCCACAATCCCGGCACCCCATCCGAGACCATCATCGCCACAAATCCCACCCTCGACCAATCCGTCTCCACGTGACGTCATACGTCTCCCGAGGGGGTTTCAAGACCAGAAGAGGATCCCCCCTCCACCACCTCCAAGCCACCTTTTTTCCTTTCTTCCTACCCTGATTCTTCTCTTCACGTCTGCCCTCTCTCTACCGTCATTTGAAGAGAAAAATGGAGTCCATTTAGTCGTTTACAATATCAAGTATATATCAATATAAGGAGTCTTAATTTATCTCCCGGGGTTGGTCGGATACCTCCATCCTCCAACTTTATCTCCCAACACCCCAAAATCAATAAGACCCAAGCAGCGTTTCATTCGTACCATAATTCACACCATTTTGTAATTACGTAACTCATCTTTACTGGGAACTTCCATGATATACAGTCCAATTTTCGTAGGTAGACAGCTAGAAAAGTTACTAGATCTACGTTCACGTGTTCATACGTCAAGTCATGTTATCTGTAGATACCACTAGTAATGGATATTATAATAATATATAAAATAACACTGATAATATAGTAAAACTATATCAATATTGACACGAAAATAGTTTGAATTTCTTGAACTGTCCTTCCTGTGAAAATTAGACTAGTTGAGTTGGTCCCCTCTAATTTTGGACTTTTTTTTTTTAGAAATTCTAATATATATAGGTTCTATCTTTACCAGTCTCGCAAATTTGTTTTTTTCAAATTTTACCATTCTTAAAATGCGTTTAAATTATTTTTTTTTGTCAAAGTGACGAGGACGGACGAATTTGAAGAGGCTTTAAGGGACTACAAATTTCAGGAAAAAAAATATCCATACCTACGTAAACTTAAATGTTTTGCTCATCTAGTATAGTTTGACGTAATGGTTGGGGTTTGAATCATGGCCTGGCTTACTGAGGATGTATTTTCATATATAATTTCCCACTCTCCATCCCCGAAAATTTGGGTGAATTTCCTTTAAGTTTCACTAAACCTTACCCTACTAGTGTAAATAAATGCGTTTATTTTGGACTTGTAGTAAGAAAAAAGAACAAACTTTCATAAAATAGCAACATTACCCTCAACAAACTGTAGTTGATAGGACTATTCAACAAATAGCTTAGAATTATATTTGTAAGCTTATGTTTCACCTCGTGTGAGTAATTGACGAGTACAAATTTGATATTAATTACTCATTATTAGGGATTTTAAGAGCCCTTCCCTCAGCATACTAACTGGACTACTAGATACAATTTTACGCTGAAAAACCATAAAACGTCTTTAAGTCCAGTTTTGTGCATTTTTCATTTTACATCACAGAAACTGGAAGCCGTTTAGTAGTTTTTTAAACTATTTTTTTAATTCTTAATTTTATTGTGTTTTTTTAAACGTGGTAAAATATGTTCCTTAAATCGAAAAATGGTACTTGGACACGGGCAATATCTTTGACTTATTACACCAATGCTCTTACCACTGAGCTACCCAGGGTCATTCTTCACTCAGATTTTAAGGCAGTGTCTGTGATGGACGTGTGGAAAATCGTCAGCTTTCGTCAGTTTGTGATTTGAGTGAAGAATGACCCTGGGTACGGGATGACTTCTGGGCTGATCAGTATTAAGGACATCAGCGTAGTAAACCTAAGGTCAAGTGTTTGATTTCCATGTTCATGTGCCATTTTTCAATTTAAAAAACATTATATCTAGATGCGGAAATCAGACACCTTAGCTCAGTCATTAGCATGTCTGTCTACTGAATTAATGGTACCGGGTTCGATTCCCGGCATGGTCTGCTAGAACTTCACTATGCTCATGAAAAAAACAACTGTTCCGATTACTTTTTTTTTGTATAAAATTAAACTAAACGTTATCTAATAAAACAATATTTTATTTTAGTCTAAAACTTGGTATGTTATAGGACCTTCAAATAAAATTTCCTACCACCCCACCTGAATGAATCGGAACAAGATTTTAACCCTGTTGTTGTATACATGTATATACCTCAGTTTTAGCTTATGTGGTGCTGACTGACAGTTCACAGCTGACTTCTGACAGTCAACATTTAGGTATATAACTAAATTTTGACTGTCAGAAGTGACAACTGCTAAAGACATGTTTTTTTGCAGATCATATGGTTCGGCGTAGGGATACATAATTTGGTCTGGTAGCTTTTTAAAGCCGTCAGAAGTCAGCTGTGAGCTGTCAGTCAGCACCACATAAGCTAAAACTGAGGTATAGTTAAACCTCTACGAAACACTTCTTGTATAGTAACCTAAGATCAAGTTTTAGAACATTTGTTTTCATAGCATCAGCCTAAATGAACCGGCAACGGTCACGTGTTTGATGATACAATATTAGTGCGCATTGTTGAAGAGTCGAGGATGATTTATCTCTTACTGGAATAATAATTTTACATTCGCCTTCTTTGTAAATCCACGTTCTAATATTACCAACGCCAACTTCATAGCGTCAGCCCGCAATCAGGCCACACCGAGCGAGCAGTCGCCGTCTTTTGGCGACTATGATAGTGCCAACATTTGCGGATAGAGGGTGTCATGTGGTCAGCACAACAATCCCTCTGGCCGTTAATTTCAGTTTTATAGACCGGATCTGCTACTTTTTTTCGTTTAAGTATCTTCTCATTTCCCCCATGAAGCTATTTGACCCAGTTACAAACCCAACCTGAAATCTCCGGGAATTGAACCCATAAGAAACGTTGCCAAAGATAACGAAAGCAAAACGCAGCGCTGATGTAGTGTGAAAGGTAAAATGACCGCTATGTTATTTGGCTACGGATCCAGAGATTCTGGGTTTAATCCCCGGAGATTTCAGGTTGGGTTTGTAACAAGACGTGTATTAATCACAACTTGTGAATGTGAGGAATGCCAGGCCTCCACCGTGGTTCGGATTCCACGTTAAACTGTAGGTACCTCCATTTCATCTTACAATCACCCTACCATTGTACATTAGCGTAAGTGCGTATAACCCGAACGGGTAGTAAGACGCGGTGCTAATAATAATAATATTCAAGATAAATATTATTTTAATATTGTTCCTTTTTTTTCATTGATATTCCCTTGCGTTATTATAGTGAACACATGTTGTATTTAATTTATTTCGCTTTTATTTGAGTATGCATGTATTGCCTTTGTGTGTTGAATGTCTATGTAGTTGTTTGAAGTGAATTTATTACATTTACTTGATGTCATTTGACTAAAAGTTCATTGCTGACATTTATTTACGTGTTTCCTAAAATAATTTAAACTATTTTATATTAATTTATGAATTTAAAATTAATATTGTTTGTGCTCTTTTCCATTACATTTGTTCATTTCAGAATTTAATTTTTTTTTCTGTTTAAGCTTGATTCCAAAATATATCTAATATTTTATTTCTCTCAACCCACGAAGAGAAAAGTATTTTGATTGCCGAAAAAAAAAAAATCGGCCTAAAGATTTTGATAAATGTCAACTTTTCGTGATCACTTTAAAACCGGAAAAGTGGTTTTTACAACGCAGTTTTTCTGTTTGTCTTAATCGCTGAACGAGCCGAGCCCATTCTACCGATCGGCTTAAAGCTTGGTACCTAGGTTTTTAATAAGGTCTCCCTTAGGTGTTTTTTAAATTAGGTATCCAGCCTTAAAATTAAGAGTAGTTTACTGAAGGTCAAAAAGAGAAAAAAAAATCGACTTTCTCAAAATCTACTCCAACAATAATTTTGATTATATTTTGTACATAGGTACTGTTTAACATTACGAACAAAATGGCAGTTTTAATTTTCCCATGAAAATTACGTTGAGGATACTATATACATATGCAGACATATCCAATTTTGATCATATCCCCGAAACTATTTGAGATACAAAACAACTTCCCATTATAAAGTTGTAGTACTATTAAAAATAAAAATGTTTTAATTTGAAATGTATTTTTACTAAACCAAATGTTCCTGAGCTATAAACAAACAATTATATTTTTATCGAGTACTTTGAAATATGAAATTTATTGTTATGCTCTTTGGTGGACAGAGGTGCCTTTTTTCCCCTAAATTTTCCTGTAACATTATACTTGTATATTATTTTATTTATGCTCTTTGGTGAAGTGTTTATACAACAACGTATTTATTTAGTTTGACACATCTTATGAGTTTTTGGTAAATGCCTCTATTTAAGATTAAATATAAAGTCTATACGGTGCAACGTTCAATTTATTTATTTAAATATTCTGGAAAGTGGAACTCTTTGTATGACACCTAACACAAGTAAAATAATTATATACCGCATCAAGAAAACATCACTCCCACATATTTAACACGCAGACTAAGGGTTCGGCCAGACTGGTGAGCGTGCGAGCGAGTGAGCGCGTGATTGACAGATAGCTCTCGATAGTTGTTGACGAGGAGGCTCCGAATCTTGGCTGAGTGAACTGAGGGTAGTTTTTGACAGGTCATTTATTGTTGTGGTTTTCTCATCCTCTCTCCACGCTAATAGCGATTCTTATTTGTAAAGGCCTACTTTGATAATATTCAAGTTTTTTAACATATCAGTTATATATATATATGGCTTATGATCTTACCAATTAAATGAGGCCGTTAGTAGCAAGTGGTAATAAAAATGTCAAAATGAGAAGTTTTCCTAGCACTCAATGAACCAACATACAATAATATTGCCTAGCGCCTGTAAACTAGACTGTACCGGGTCAAGCGTGCGCGCTCAGTCGCTCGCTCGCTCGCTCGCTCGCCCAGTCTGGCCGTACCCTAAGTGTCAGGCTCATCTAGCTTAGTTTTCCGGGGAGGGCACGATGGGTATAAACTAGGTTGGGTGTGCTAAAGGATTTATAATTTTTCAAAACAGTTACCCCACTCTTCCTCCACGAAAGTTTAGGTAACATCTACCCTTAATTTTGCCTTCTTCGTCCCTAATCCATTAGTGTACTTATGCTAATATCCCGGAAGATTAATGAAACGTGGTACACAGAAAAAAAACATATTTTAACTCTAGGGAAAGTTTTGTGTCCTACAATGTTAATAGGAAATACCTTATTTGACAGATAGTAAAGCTATTATATCTATTTTCACGTATACATACGTCAAGTCGAATGATATATCAGCTGTAATCTTTTTTTTTATATATGTATCCATACAATAACATTAATAATATTGTAAAATGTTATCAATATTGGCTGCAAGAAATACGATCGTGTTTTCTACAAGATCCTTCCTATGAAAATTGGACTATAAGCCATCAGTTGAGAAACCTGAAACCAAGTAGCGCCTTCATCAGCTCTGTCCACCTGCCCCCGATAAACTTTCCGAACCATGACAACAAGTTTCACTCCTCCTCAAGAAGTGGATTGAATCAACACAAGTTATTAAGCCTTTCTCTTCTTCCTCTCGGAACCAGAATCTAGAAGGAAAGAGAGAGAGAGAGAGAGAGAGAGAGTGTTAAAGCTTAAGTGGCACAACGGATCAACTAATGTTATAGACAATTCCTCGTCGCACCCCAGTCTCTTCCATCCTTTTCCAGAAGCCTTCCCCTTTTACCAAACATTATATAAAGTCTTAACCTCGCCAAAACTATAACTAAAACAAAACTTTCCTTCACAACTCTGCCTCAAGCGTCCCTCTGCGGGAACACAAGGGGTACGACGCGTAGTAGAGGTGTGGGGGGAGGAACGAAGTGAAATGTTCAAACAAAACATCCCTCAAGGGAAATAAGAGAGAGGGAGATAGATATAAATAGAGAGAGAGACGAGTTGACTTTCTAAAATCGAAAACTTCTCTTGAGGAGGAAAGAGAGGGAGGCATGTTTTTTTTTTAAAAAGCGGTAACAAAGTAGTCATTCAAGAGGAAAAGGTTGGTTCCTCGCCTGAGTTAAGGGTTGAACATGGGAGTCGGAAGTCAAACCCCTTAGAGCGGGGTTCAGCGGTTGGAAGTGGAAAGGTTGTTTCAGGGACCTAGAAAAATTTACAGCTACCGGGTCAATCTGTTTAGAGAACAATGAATGACCTTTCACACTTTGGGAGAAAACGTGAGATTTCTGTTCAACAACTTTGTAATTAACCTCCCCTCCTACTCCACGTTAACTTACTCTTGTCGTAGCTGTGAAGTCATAGGGGTTGGAAGGGAGGTTGGTTACGTAAGGTTTCTGAAAAACTGGTGTGGGAGGGGGTATATATGTGTGTGAGGACAAGTGGGGAGGGTTTTGTCTCGCTGTGGAGGTATGGAGTGGTTGTGCCCCTCAAGGGACCACTGTTCCCCCCCCCCCCCC
>CABFWO010000880.1:41664-66826 GCA_902155825.1 Timema genevievae
AAAAAAAAAAACCTACGGAAAGTCCTTTAACTTGAAAATTTATACACAGCATCAATTTTTATTATATACCTTGATTTTATACTTATGGACATTTGGAGCACTTTAAAAAAATATATAAACATATTCTTTGCGGTCAAAATCTTTAACGTTTTACTATATCATTATTGCTATTGTATTATGTGCTGATAATATCTATCAAAAGTTACAGCCGCATATAACATAATTTGACGTATGAATAAGTGAAACCCGCTGCAGTGGTCGAATGGTCTAAGGCGTCACTCTCGTTTTAGACTAGTTTGCTGAAGACGGGGATATGGGGTTTGAATCCCGATAAGGCGTACTGAGGGTTGTTTTTCCTAAATGGTTTCCCCCCTCTCCTTCCACGCAAATTCTGATATATACCCTCTAAAATGCTTCTTTCCTCATACCTACCCCATTAAAGTAGTTATATTATATGCAAGTAAGACACAGTAGTAAAAAAAACGTGAAAGAAGATCTACTAGTTTGTTTTTTTAAAGCCGTAGACAATGTTTGTCTTGGGAAAAAATACCGAAGAATCACAGGGAATTTCTTAAACACCAAAAAAAAATATTAATATTTGTGTATTTTATGCATTTTACTGCAAGCTATAAACAGTAGGTCTTTGCATGGAAGATAAAGTGAACTGGAAAACTAAGCACGTTGATTGGAATATATGTCATTCCTGTCGCGTCTAACCACCCAGACTTTATTTTCACCATTGGGTCACGTAACAAGGTCACTCATTTCCTTATTAGGGTCATATCAGAATTCTATAAATACCAATTACAGATTAATTTGATTTAATTAAATTCATTTATTTGTTTTACTCTTTAAATTGTATGAAAAATTGAAAGTTCCTTCCAAAAAAATTTTATTAAATAAATAGTGGAGGCCGTAACTCAAGTTTTTTTTCCCCTTGACACCGTGTTATGCAACTCGTTGGGGCTGTACGCATTTGCACCACATATGGTGATGCGTTAAGTATGAGAGGTTTAATTTAGAGGAAGTGTACCAGAATTTGCGTGGAGGCAGAGTGTAAAACCATTTATGAAAAAAACCACCCTCAGTACACTTGACTGGTAATCGAACCCTGATATCCTCTTCATCGGCAATCCAGTCTATTGCGACAGTAATGCCTTAGACCATTCGACCACCAAAACGGGTAATGGCCGGCGTATTGTTCTTAAATCGGTGTTATAATTTTTTCTTCCTTGAGTAGCGACTGGTTTTGTGCAACGCGGCCTGAATGTCTCCTAGCTATATTTCTTCCCAAAGGGCTCTTTATAGAAGAAACTATAACTCCGTAATGTCTATCCTAGCGGCCAAGTGATTAAAAAAATGTTGTTTTTTTTTACTCAAGATCAATGATTACATTACAATAGCGCACCCTGGTGGGGGTTGTGGGATGGGAGGTGGGCAAATTCCAGGACTCAAATAATTTTAAAAACTTAAAATATATCAAGTTGAACAATAAAATCGAGCACTGAAAATACGTTGAATGAATTTAATCTACATTTTTTAGTCTAATTGACAACTAATTTTAAAGTTTTTCTAGGCAAAGACTACTCCAAATAGCTTTATAGAAGCTTCCAGATGTTTTACTTTTTATTGAGTGAGTGCTCGGACTCCCCCTTTGGGTTGGAGGGCAAAGCTTTTTTTTATAAAAACCTTTATTTTTCTAACCACCTCTTCTAAGCCCCCTACCCACTCCTCCAAAATTTAATTTTGGCTACTACATTGATTGTTTGCCCCCCCCTCCCTCGATTAAATGTTTGGGTGCACCACTGGATCACAATATTACGCCCTGTACCCAACTGAGTTGATAAACGATAATATAACCTGTGAAAAGTGATTCTAAACATTTGAAAAACCAGGATGGTTCAGTATTAGATCACTGTCGTACGAATACAAAAGTTCAGGATTCGATTTCCTTGTCCAGATTGTTATTTTTCACTTAAATTTCTTTGATTCCGTTTTTCAGGTGATACTATGGTAAACCATCACCTTATCAGTTTATGTTACATATGAATTAAACAATTTGCGAGGGAACTAAATAAAATTAGCCCGCCCTCTTGGCTAAAATTTAATAGGGGTGGACCACACGTCGAGGGGTTTACACTTCTATTCTGACTAAGATATTTAACATATTAGTATACCTTTTAATCTTGCTATTAAGTTAGTAAATGTCTATATGCAAAGGCTAGGTGTGTAAACGAGACGTACTAGTTGGCTAAAGTTAGTTTGTAAGTCATGTTCTAGTAAAATCTCTGTGCTTAGAAAGTGTAGCTCTAATGCCTTTTAAAATACAAAAAGAAAGTACATCTTAAACACTATTATATTTTTAACTGTTATATATACTTATCATTACCTTAAAAGTTAAAACTTATTCTGAATCAGTAGGTACGCGGACAAAACGTCAAGCTCAGGTTTGTTTTGATGGTGACGGAGAAGTATAGATTTTAATTCTAGCCGGGTTTATTAAATGTGGTGTTTTTTCAAATGGTTTTTCACTCTCCTTACACTAAAACTCTGGTACATTTAACATAAATTCTACCTTACTCATCCCTACCCATTTAGTGTAATTAAATTATGATAGGCCAGACGGTTAATTTTACGCAATTAAAAAAATACTTTGTCAATATTAAAAAAAACACTGCGTCAACTCTTTTATGCTGTAAAAATACGGTTTATCCTCTAAAACACCTTTTTTTTATGGGTGTGTTATTAGGTCGTTAATAAAAACTTATTTTTGTGCTAAAACATATCGTCGTTTCCAAACAAAGTTCGTACAACTCGTTTAGGAAGGACATTTATGGGGGATATAATTTGAATTTGAATCTATATCCCGGTCTATCGTTTCACAAGTAAATTCCATGTTTAAAAAGCCTGGAAATGTGTTCTCCTATCTACCTTTCCCCTAAACTCCAACATTTAGTTTTTTTTTAAAATTTAGTGGGTATATATAAAAAAAAGAAGCGGTCTACAAAATCATAATCAGAGTGTTAGGAGGGAAGCCCTCAGGGTAGAGTATTATAATTATCACTTCCTTGTAAAGCATCCGTTATTAAACAAACCTCGTAAACGAACCAAGGCGCACCCTTTCTCCCCTCCTTCCCTCCCCCTCCCTCCCCCCCTGTTTCCAACTTTCGCACACCCTTTGCTTCAACTCATTATACCTCGTGGGTTGTGTGAAGCTTAATAAAGGCAAAACACATTTAAACATAAAAAAAAAGGCAGGATATTGCTACTTTGAATTTATACGAGTTCATCTCTAAGTTTTTTTTTTAATCTTATGATATAAAGTTTTGAGCTACTTCGTTTTAAACTTTTTTGTTTCCACAAGGTTGTTTAGTCTGGGTCTAGTGGGTGTTCCTGGCTACATATCCCCAGAGGTCCCAAGTTCGATCCTTATTGCTTCCAGATTTTTCTTAAGGGCAATGGGTATGAAATGGGGTCAGACTCGGCCTCGTGGGGACAAATGAGGTCAGACTAGGTCTCGTGGGGACAAATGAGGTCAGATTCAGCCTCGTGGGAACAAATGAGGAGCTACTTGAATTAAAATGTAGCAGCTCCGATATAAAAAATAAATCAGATTAATGGCCAGAGGGATCTTTGTGCTGACCACATGACATCCTCTATCCACAGAGGTTGGCACTATCTTCGCCAACAAAAATCGACTTCTAGTTTAATTGGTATGGTTCGATTGCAGGCTGATGCCATGGAGTTCTCTAGTCAGAATATTAATGACGGTCTTAATTTTTATTATTATTTTATTATTATTATTATTATTATTATTATTATTATTATTATTATTTAGAGTAGACTTGTTGTTGGTGGCCTTTTTTTTTTCTAAGTCAAAAATGTCTGGCTGATGGTCCACCTACAGCCCGCCGGTGTGTTCAAGCCGGCCTGCGGGGTAGTTAATTTTAAAAATTTCCGTCGTTTTCCGTGTTTGAAGATCTCACAGTTTCACTCATCTCACACCCTTTCATATAAATCTTCTGAAAGAACTTGAAAATATGAAAAGCCACTAACATTTTTACTCTTTTTTTTGCATTCTCAATGTATTTAACTTGTTTAGGTCAGTCTTTTATGTGTGTCAATCACTTTTTTAAAAGAAATTTTTCTTAAAAATTTAAGGCTGACCTAGTGGTCTAGGGGTAAGGTGTCAGACTTCTGTGCTAGGGCTTGGGGTTCAATCCTCGGTCCCGGCACAGATTTGTCTGATTGCCAAACCCTTCCTTCACCTCTGACAAGACTTGTATTAATCACAACTTGTGAATGTGTGGAATGCCAGGCCTCCACCGTGGTTCGGATCCCACGTTAAACTGTAGGTCCTTCATTTCATCTCACAATCACCCTAACATTACACATTGGCGTAAGTGCGTTTAAACCCGAACGGGTAGAAAGATGTGGTGGTGATAGTAAGAAAAATTGAAAAATAAAAGCCTGTGGTTCACAACTTTTTTTTTCATCTGGCCCAACTGTTAGTAAGTGTATATATCCCTCCTTTAAGAGATGATAAGAAACCAAAGTGAAAATTTTAATGTGAAAGACCACAGTAAATGTATCAGTATTTTCTTCGAGAGAGGATTGTGAAACAACAAAAAAAACATCCCAATGTGAAAAATATTACTTTGGGAATGTTTAATAAAAGTAATAGTTGTGAAATCTAGTTTTCTGGTTACAAAGTGGTTAGGTTTCAAGTCTCCTCCGGGTGTATTAATTTTTTTGTTTTTTACACTTTTTTTTCATGCAAATGTGATTACATTTTCCCATAAATTACCCCTTCCAAATTCCTATGTCAAAAGTGTAATTAAATGTGGATACATCCCTTAATGTTATAAGCGATGTAGATAAAGTATTTCTAAAAAGTACAAAATTAAAAAATGTGGTTTTATGAAAATGTTTTTATTAATACCCTGGTTTTACATGAAGCAGCAAAACAAATTATCACGATATTTTTTTAATGCTACCTATATCGTCGCTAGACGTTGAAAATAAACGAGATAAAGAATCAAGAAATCGTGAAGAGTAAAGATATGATACGGTTCCGTGGTAAGCAACCCTCTCACGTTTTTAGAACATTAATCTTGCTGTACTCTTGCAGGAAACAAGACCATCTTTCAACTACAGTACAACTCCTCTTGTCCTGGGGATAAGGCGACCATTTTTATTTTCTTGGATCTAGGAAACATTTGTAGTTTAGGTGAAACAAACCAGGCACATGGATACATTTAAAAGAGAAACTTTTTCCTCAGTACTTGTGGCGAATAAACAGCTACAGTTTCGATCGATCGCAATCAACAATTTATTGAAAGGGATTTCAAAGATTAAAAAAAAAATTCACACGGGCTTCATTGGCCAAATGGTTTAAGGCGTCACTCATGTGTTAGACTGGCCTACTGCTGACGGGGAGATCAGGGATAGAATCCCGGTCGGTTCTACTAAGGATGTTTTTTCCTTAAAGGGTTTTCCACTCTCCTTCCACGCACAGGCGGGTAGATTACCTCTAAAATGCCTCCTTCCTCAACCATACCCCATTAGAGTAATTGTAATATTTGATTATAAACTGAACGGGTAGTAAGAGATGGTGATTAAAAAAACCAACAACATTATGTTTACTACTATGATTTAAATTTAGTAAGCAACGTTTACTCAGGGTGAAAAATGTGTGCTTCACTAACTTATTGAGAGTATCTTCAATTTCCTTTTCTAATATAATCGGCCGTGTGTCGTGAATTTCTGTGTTAACTTAACCATTTGGCATTTGGTCTGTTTGTCCGGATCTTTACTACATGTTCACTGTCTTGTGCATAAAACAACTTTAGTGAAATTTGACAGGAGCATTCGAGCCTAGGCCAAACATCGAATGCACCTGGTTTTTAAATCCGGTTATTCGATTCAATATGGCAGATGCTCAAAAGATTTTTCGTTCAATTGCTCATCTGTAATTATTTTAATTTATATTTATAAGCAATTGATCTAGTCTAGTACCTAAGGCGTATTTTTTTTAATGCGTTGATATATTTTGAGAGACTGACACCTTAAACTGCGTGAACTGTTGTTATTTTATTTGAATGTTAATTAATATTGAATTAAAAATTATGAATTTTTTTCAGCGTACAATCCTGAACGGTTGGTAAGACGCGGTGCTAAAAACAGATTGTTTTCTATCGAACTTGAACAAAGAAAAATATCGGTTTCAATTCTAATGAGAAATTATAAGAGAGATTTTATTATTTTGAAATCCAAAGAGAAACATTAAATTATAGTAACGATAAAGACATGGAAGCAAGGTCTACTAATCACATAGCCACAAATAACAGTAAGGTCTACCAATCACATAATCACAAATAACCGCAAGTTCTACTAATCACATACGAGTGTATTCTTTTGATTAATTCATTTTTTTTGTGTTTACTTTAATAAACTACCTACAAAATAAAAAATACAACCATAAGAGTAAGTTTTCCTTGAATTATACCCTCACAAAACTCACTAAATATACATCATTTTATAAACAGTAAAAAAAAATTTACCTATTAATAAATAACAGCGCCATTGTTGTATTTTCAGGTAAAGTTAGCCTACGTTACTTTAACAGTCCAAAAGTATGCAATATAAACTGAGAAAACAAAACATAAAGAAGACAAAGTAGGAAACATAAAGTTGCTAACGTTCGTTGTAGAGGAAGGATGTCTGCAACGAGTGTGTGAGTATGAGAAACGGAATGAAGCAAAAGCCACACAAGATAGCAAGTATGAATAATAAAGTAGAAAAGGGGCAGGAGGAACAACTGAGAAAGAGAAGTGAGGTGGTTGTAGAGGGGGTAGGAATGCAGAGACTGAGTGGATTAAGGTTGACCGTAACTTTTTGATAGAGTACTTAACACAGTCTAATTTTCAGAGGAGGAGTCTTTCAGAAAAAATACAACCCCTTTTTTTCTGCGGAAAAAATTGATAACGTTTTACAATTTTATAATTTTTATTTTATATGTATTGATTAATATATTTAAAAGTGAAAGTTGCATATCACATTAGTCGAAGTATAAATACGTGAAAGTAAATATAGTAACTTTTATAGCTGTCAAATAAGCCCCTTCCTACAAAAATTAGACTCAAGAATTTCATTTCTATACAATTATGTTCCTACATGTAATAATAAGATCAAAGGATCTAACAAAATAATACATTGTTAGCATTATTAATTGTGGTTCTACAATTAAAAATGTATCTAGCTACAAACAAATAATATTATGGCAACTAAATTTAAGGTTGAGATTGAATTAGATTTGAAAAGCAAAGTAAGATGACTACGTCAGTCATATTTTGAATTTTTATGAAGGGTCCGAATTAGGTTAGGTTATCGAAATCCATACAGCTGAACCACTAATCCTAGATACAAGTATTGGTGAATTGAAAATAGATATTAGGAAGTTAAATAAGCATAAATCTCCGGGTATAGATTCAAAAGGGCATTTAATAAAGGGATGTGGAGAAAAGCTAGTAAGATAAATTCATAAATTGCTAATGTTCCTTATGGGAAAAATGACGTATCAACACAAGAATGGAAGGAAGGTATTATAACACCTATTTTCAAAAAGGGGGTTATATATGGAGGTATTTCACTAAAGTCAAAATGGTATGATAACAAATTCGAATAGATTCCGAATCGAGTCTCATGCTTACAAAAATTGAGCAAAATATTTTATTTAAAAAATATATTAAGATATGAATCGAATAATTTATTTAAACCTACTATGATAATGTTTCAAATCGAATCTGTTTTGAAAACTTTACTGTTTTAAGTTTCCGAATCTAATCCAATAATAAGATATTTCATAAAATGTTGATCAACATTTTACGCACATTTTAGGTTTATTAAAAAATGTAATTGATAACATTAATTTAAACAGGTGGAAAATAAAATATAGATCGCAACAATTTTTTAAAAATAGTGTAATGGTTGAATAATACCAACTAATAGGCGGGCCCAGCTACTATTTTTAAATAAAATATATTCTCGGTCACAAACAGTTATAACTCACTTCATAACTATACAACTTGGAACTCAAGTTAATTCCTCTCTTCACTCTACCATACAACTGGTTCCGGTCTGATTATATTAATTTGTTTAGTGAGTATGAGCTATAGACTCTAATTTTGAGCTAAGCACATCTAATCCGATCCTAAGATCTACTGGGATTCGAAATTTTGAATAAAATCTGAATCTTCTAATATTAAGTTAAAAACTTTGAAAAATCTGAATCTTACTAAAATTCTGATTTGGATTCGAAATTTCTAAGATTCGCACAGAAGGAAGAAAAATAGATAAAATTGTTTCTCTAGAAAAACATTCGTGAACAACAGGTTTGATTTTTGCACTTATTGTAAAAAAAATTTTTTTAGCATCACGTCTTAATACTCATTCGGGATATACGCTGAAAAATCTCTTTTAGGCAAAGTAAAAATAAATAGGAAAACACCTGATTTAATAATTTTAATAAATCAGCACGTATTTCGTGCCCACTGACGATACGCCACTTGTCACGCTGTTGCATTCATTCAAATAGAATTTAAATTTGAATATTCATGTAACTTCAAAAACTGACCAATTAGATTGTTTAAATTGTAAAAGCGCAAAAAGTGAGAAACTTCAAATTTTTCCGATATAGGTCTCTAACTATGCAACTTAATTTAAAATAACTTAACAGGACATATTATCATAAATCACGTGATAGATTTATTGAATATTATAAATAGCTCTTAGCGAGTAATCTTTCTGTTTTTATTTCCACTTTTTTTTAACACCGCTTATTACTACCTGTTCGGGTTATACGCTTATGTACTAATCACGCTGAGGGTTTCAGGGTTTAGAAAGGCTATATTAGAGGAAGTGTACCTACATTTGCATGGAGGGAGAGTGTAAAACAATTTTGGGGAAAAAACACCCTAATTACAACCGATCAAGATTCGAACCTCGATCTCCCCGTCATCGACAATCTAGTCTACGGCGAAAGAAGTGTGCTAGAACCACGCGGCCACCGAAGTGGATCGCTAAAAGAATTAAATTTACTCCTCCCTGTAGTCACGAGGACCAAATGTCAATCGACTATCGTCTGGTTTGTCAGTGAATTGGGAGGTCAGATCGTGAGTTTCGGCTGGGTATATTACGGGTTGTGTTTGTTAAACAATTTCTTACCATCTACTCTCACATATTTGGTTACATTTTACTTAAACTATACGTTTATAATTCGTATTCAATTAATGTGATTAAATGAGTATAGCCAGGACGGGTAGTAAGGCGCAGATAGAAAAACGGTGATAGTAGATGGAAGATTTGGAGCTTTCTTGCTTATAGTAAAATTACTAAATTGCAATCATGAGATAAATCTAATATAAAATTAAGATACATTAAAATAATAAGTAGAGTTGAATGTTAATTTAATGTGTTCAGTGTTATTCTGATATTTCAGACACACATTGACATATATTTCTTAAAATATATGTAAAAAAATTATTTAACCCTAAAAAATAATGAAAAATAAGCTCTTAAGCTTGCCCCCTACTTGAAGAGGCCTACACTGCTGTATTTCTTATGAGAATGGTATTTATAAATTCACAACATTATGTGTTCAACCTGAATAGGGAGTAAGATTCGGTGCTAAAAACAAAACAACGCATTAAAAATATGCTGTAAAATTAAAAAATCACTATTTTAAAAAATAAAAAAACTATCCCACTGATTTTAATTTGGTTGTAGTTAAGTGAAGAATGCAAAATACTGCTCTTACGTAGGATTTTAGGTTCGAGTGTATAAGTGTTTATAATATCTCGGTTAATCAGCCTTAAGAGGAGATCTTAAAAATAAGATAATGCATCTAACACAGGTAGGAGAAAGATTTATGGGCTGGAAGGGTCGCATTGAGATTTTAAACATAAGAATGGGCCGCTAAATAAAATAGTTTTTCGGTAGATGCAATATATTATAACTCAAAATTACATATACAATATTTAAAAAGGAAGACAATCTATAAAAATAAGTGATCCAATAAAAATAAACTTAGTGAGAGAATGGAATTTTCTAAGATATTTCATCACTTATTTACTTATTTTATGTTAGATGTGAACTGTAAATTTTGTAGTTGGGATTCTTAAAACTGCTTTTAAACCTTCATCGGTTTGTTTGATAGAAATTGTATATACTAAAGAAGACTTCACAAGAAATAACAAACCAACGTAGTAAATTTACTGTACATACCCACTCGGCGATGGGTGTTAGGAAGTCCAGTTCTGTTACATCCTACGAGTATTTACTTGAAACCCTAGAAAAAAACCAATTCATTAACGAGAACACTGAAGTAAATATTAGTTTAGTAGAGTAGTGTAATTAAATCCAGTTTAAAATTATATTCAAAAAGTAAAGTAAAAAGGGTTCCAGTTAAGGTTAACATTAAAAAACATATGATTTTTATTTAGGCAGTTTGTTGCTGTGTTCTATTTTATAACTAAAGGGCCTTTTATAAAATACAAATATATTTTTTCCGGGGAAAAAATTATAATATTCTACTATTGCATTAGTGTTATTTTATAGGAATTGATAATATCTATCAAAAGTGAAAGCTGCATATCACATGATTTGACGTATTAATACGTGAAAGTAGATTTAGTAGCTTTTATAGCTATCAGATATAGCTCTTCCCTCAAGATTAATGTATTGTGTAACGAACCACAGGTTGGGCTCCTTTTGTTTGTTGTTATTTTGTTCGCCGTCCTAGTGTCTTATCTTACGTAAGGGTGTCGTCTGGAAAGCTCTCATCGGTTGTCTTTTAGCTATGTCATACTGAACTGCATTGATAGGATGTTACTTTAGGAATAAAATCAATTTAATTATAATTGAAAAGGTGATAAAACCTCTTAAAGTAATTTAGATTACTGTGTCTAAGTGTAATTTTTTCAATTTTCAGAATACGATATCTAGATGGTGAATTCCTCTCTAAAATTAATAATAGCTTCGGCTATTTGATAATTTAGATTAGTCATTGATGTATAAACTGCACTAATTGTGCTTATTATTTAATTTCTTTGACCAAACTCTGGGGATTTATTATAATATATAATAGCTAATTTTCATAACCATTTGATATCATTTTGACCGATTCTATTGGTGTAGTCTTGAATTGTTACTAAATAAATTTGGGTAAGTGGGCTTTATTGATAATTAAACATGCCGTACATACTAAAAATAAGCAAAGAAGTGTTTTAGTTTTAACTAATATTTGTTCGTTACTTCCTCGTTAAATGTTCTCATGACTATTTTTTTGTGAGCATCTAAGCTACTTAAGCAGGTGTAAACATGATAGTATTTATTTAACTAACTATTACCTGTATACCTTAAGCTATGGCCCTTAGAGCTTCATATCGTTTATATATTGGCTAGTGGTTATTGATGAGACATGTTGACATATTAAAATAATAATAAACATAAATGGTTCAATCATTTTGCACTTATTTTTTTATTATGTCAATCAATATTTGTTTGTTTAGTAAACCAATTTGATAAAATATCACGGTCTCGATAAAATAGTATCAATAGCCACAATTTGGAGATATCTGGTATACAGGCCAATGTTTATTTAATTAATCGAGTAATTATAATCAAAAACGATTGAATGAACAGTGAATGATTGAACCAATTTGGTTGGTTATTTTTTATTATGTCAATCTGCCTATAGGTGTATTTATAATAGTCAGTCAATGTATACCAAATTTATTAAAAATCACAATTTTGGAAAACTTATATTGTCCAAGTCCAGAGCTATGTACAGAACTGTACTAGTGTTAGTAATGCTTGAATATATATTTTTTTTTTTAGCATTAAGTCTTGCTACCTTTTTCAGGGTTTACGCAGATTTACTAATTAAGCTAGTGATTTGGGGGTGGGTAAGGTTGATTTAAAGAAATTTTACCCACTTTTATGTGGAGTTACAATGGAAAAATATTTAGAAAACAAAACCACTCTCAGTAGAAGTGACCGGGATTCTAACTCTATCTTCTTGTCATTGGCAGTATAGTTAGTCTATTGCGAGAGTGACGCCTTATGCCATGTGGCCACCAAATCAGGTAATATTGACTAAGTTATCGATGTTTTCTTTAAGAGATTGGGGCAGACATAAATATATGATCAAGTTACAGCACTATTAATAATACATTATTATATTATACTAATCATCTCAATTTCTACCATAAAAAGCTAAATCATATCTTTATTCATTCTTACTTATTTATATTCCGCCCGCTATACCAAAATAAAACTCAGATTTGGATATCATAACAAAATGTTTGGGGGACTTTTTATATACGATTAGAGGTATGGTATACAAAAAAGCTTGCAAGACGGGCCGGAAAAAATTTAAAACATCACTCAAATATAATTAATTACAGCCTTACAGTAACTTATGTCGACCTCGGATGTCTTGGGGGTGAAGTGCTAATCTCAAAACACGATAAACATCAGTAGCACAACTTCCTTCGGAGGGGAAATTATGCCCTCTGTCCCATTTCAATTATGGCATATAAAAGAACCATGGAAGATATGTGAACATACCTTTCCATGCAAAATTGATGAGCTTTTTCACTCTCGCTCATAGAAATTCTCGTGTGTTGATAATATCAATGGGGTCATAAAATGCACGTCAAATACCTCAAATAAAGAGAAGAGAACATGCAGTGACTCAGTCAGGTAATAAATCAATTAAAAGTGGGGTATGCGAAAAAAAAAACATTTTACAGCAGTACTGTAAAATAATATTAATACTACTTTTTTGTAACCATTATTTTGGTGTACAATGAAAATACTAGCTGGTTTTCCAAGCATAGTAAAAAATACCCAACTATTTTATTATTGTTTTCCTGATTGTGAGCACAGTTTTTTTTTTTTTTTAGTGTCTGTCCTCTTTCTTTGATGAGTATGTAACCGTCAGTTGAGGCCTAGCGTGGTACACATGAGAGGTTTGTCGTGTCATGCGAAAAAATATGAAACTAGTCAAAGTAAACAGGAGAGAGAAAAAAAAAATAAAGGTCTGGGTGATGAGAGAGTGTGTTGTGGATAGGAGTAAAGTGGCAAGAGTATATAGAGTAGAGTAATATGAAAAGAGAAGGGTTTGGAGAGAAGAGAGATTGTCACCCACTCCGTGTTTACAATCGGGAGCGTTTCCACCAAAAGAAAGACAAAGAGGAAGGAAGAGATCCAAGCTTAACACAAACATTACAGAGGAATCTGTACGTGGATGTGAAAATCAACTATGTCGATCTTGAGGGGTTAGCAGGTGGGTTAGGGGGAACCTAAAATATAAATACAAGTCACCCGCTTCGGTGGCCGAATGGTTTAAGCCATCACTCTCGTGTTAGACTGGCCTGCTGATGTCAGGGGAGATTGGGCTTCAAATATATGTCGTATCTACACTACCCAGGATTATTGCTTTTAAATTGTTTCCCAATCTCCTTCCACGCAAATGTAAGTAGATTACCTTATAAAATTCTTCCTTCTTCATTCCTACCTCATTAGAGTAATTATTATATATGCGGACAACCTGAACAGGTAGTAAGGGGTGGTTATAAAAAAATCGTTTATAATTAAACACCCGCTTTGGGGGCCGTTTGGTCTAAGGTGTGGGTCGGATAAAAACAATCGGCGGGCCGTAGGTTGCCAACCGCTTATCTAAGGCATCACTCTCGCGTTAGATTAGATTGCCTTGAGATAGGCTTTCATATTATTGTCATGTGTACTGAGTGGTTTATTCTAAATACTTTTCCACTCTCCCTCCACGCAAATACAGCTATAATTCCTCTAAACACCACCATCTTAGCCCTACCATATGCGTATAACCCGGACGGGTAGCGAGACCAAGTGAAACAAAACAATGGAATCCGCACTCAGACTAAACCTCAGGCTCTTTTAGTCTGCTTTGTCGATGATGGGGAGGTCAGGGTTTGAATCCCTGCTTGTTGTATGAAGGCTGTTTTTTTCCTAAATAGTGCTACGATCTCTCAACGGAAATTTCGGTACACATTCAAATTTCCTAATCCCTACCACATTAACTTAATTAATATATTTGCATATAAATCGAACGATTAGAGTGACACAAAAAAAACTTTGAGATTTAACAAGTTTTATTCTTAGGTATGGATTCTATGCATTTTTGTTTTAATTTTAATCAATTTTTTTAAATAAAATACAAGCTATGTATATTCTGACTCTTCACCTGTACAACCTAATCTTACATCGAAGACCGACGTCAATAACAAACGTTGTTAAGTTACAGTACACAGCTGGCAAAGTTGCTTGGTTCTGTGATTCAATTGCTTTACATCATTTTTCCTCTAACCCCTTTAATTCCTTTCTCCTCATTCCTCCTACACTCCCTTTCTCTCTACCCGTGTCTATTAATATTGTTTCGCGCGGAACATTTCTATATAGACAGAACAAACCTTCATCATATATTTATTATTTAAACACGAATACCCTTAATTAGATGAAAGGCTTATAGTATCGCCCTCCCCTCCCCCCTCCCTAGAGATTTCTGGAGAAACTTCTCCTGTGTTTTATATTATTAAGGGTTTACACAAGTTGATGGAGTTTCCTGTGGAACGCGCAGACATTTCATTTACTGGTGAATATCGCGGATGGATATTGAAACAGTGTAAACGTACTAAGTATGTCACGTGAAATGATTGGCTTTCAAGAAATAAACCAATTCTGGGAAACTTTAGAAACATTTAATTTTAGAACCATTTCATTACCTAACTACTAACAATTCTACTGGTAAAATATTGACTCTTCTTATCCATTCAACAGTTATTAATAACCAAATACACTCTATTATTAATTAGAACCACCCTTCATGGGTAGTCGCACTGGTTACGTCAACCCAATCTGGTCTTCATTTACCAGTGATTGTAAGGTCAAGGTTCGAATACAGGAGAAATGTACCGGGGATGGTTTTACCTTCAATTGTTTCCCGATACCCCTCCACGAAAACGCTGGTTTATTTAATTTAAATAATTGTACCTTCCTCCTTCAAAACCCATTAGTGTAAATATGCAGATAGCGGATATTATAGTATAACGTGAGGCACGAGCCACGCCAACTGGTCTGATAGAGTCGCATATCACCTAGTCAACGTTGATGAGGGGATCGGGGTTTAAATCCCGATGTCTTGGTAAATTAGCGGTGATTTTCAATAATATGATATTACATTTCTTTGTTCATGGCTAATATAGGTGCATTCCATACATGAAACCATCCTCACTCTTACTCCATAGATTAGGTAGTTGTTATTACTAGAATTAAACGTAAACATTAAGTTGAAGCATATGTAGAATTATTATTATTATTATTATTATTATTATTATTAGAAAAGTAAATTGAAGTTATAATAAACACAAATTAAATTTGTATAGTTTTAAATATTATATACATCTTAAGAAATAATTGTTTGTTAACGACCCCTAGATATAATTTATTTTAGGTAAATTTTTTAATAACATTATTTATTTTCTAAAGGTTGGTTTGTGTATACGAGGAACCCCCCCTTCCTCCCCCACACACACACACATATATATACATTAGGATCGCGAACATACAATTATTTCTTAAAATGTATGAGAAATTAAACTATACAAATGCACTCAGATAAATATAATTGATGTTTGTTATAACTTCAACAAATTTTTATAGTAGTTATTATAAATATTATGTATTTAGTTTGTGGTCCTCATAAGCACAACAGCTACATACAGTCTGCTGGTGATCTGAATATCTTGGATCGTATCTTGGCTGGGTGTACTGGTCACATTTTACTCCCTTTTATGGTTTCCCAACTACCCTACAACAAAAATGCTAGTACATTTCGTTTAGCTTCGCCCTTCTAAAGCACAACTCCATTAGCCTAATTAATTTCTGACAGACCTGTTATTTGTGGATTTTGAAGAAGAAAACACCAGACGGTAGTGGTTAATGGGAGTGTTCCTACCATCGGTCTCGTCCCACTAACTGTCGTACAACTACCAATGTTTAGACAGTCGATTGGACTTTTGTTTGCTTTGGAAATATTGAGACATCCCGCCAACTACGAAGAGTAATATTCAAACAATCTAGTTTGTTCAATAACTTCCCTTTGGGTATTCACAATATTTACCTTCTAGATGTTGAAAAAATGGTAGAAAGCTTTTAACATTGATTAAAAACATTTATTTAACTGTCTTAATATGTAGAGATAGCTTTCCAAATAGCTATACATATCTCCTACAAAGACTTGTAAATTTCTTGATCATGTAAAATACAAATACTCTATTCAGTTATTACGAGGATGTTTTATTAATTAAGGTGACAAGACTTATTAAGACCTATGATGTGAGGAAATATGTCTTGTTACCTTATTATTGAGACCTATGATGTGAGTATATTTGTCTTGTTACCTTATTATTGAGACCTATGATGTGAGTATATATGTCTTGTTACCTTATTATTGAGACCTATGATGTGAGTATATTTGTCTTGTTACCTTATTATTGAGACCTATGATGCGAGTAAATATGTCTTGTTACCTTATTATTGAGACCTATGATGTGAGTATATTTGTCTTGTTACCTTATTATTGAGACCTATGATGATGAGTATATTTGTCTTGTTACCTTATTTGTAACAACACCCTCGTATTACAAAACAACATTTGTGGAAACGTGGACTAAGTTTCAGGCAGATTTATTGTGCTTTTCGATTACGGGAAGGTCAGGGTCCCAATCTCGGCCTAATGCATGGAGGATGTTTAAAAAAAAAGTTTTCAACTCTTCCCCCATGCAAATGAGGGTACTTTTTTTTATAAATTATCCATTTCTTATCCCTAGCTAACTAGCGTAGTTAAATGCGGATAGCCTAGATGGGTAATGGCATGCGGTTAATAAGAAATAGTAGACTTCCCACGGATACTAAATTTGTCACTATCATTCTAAAAGAGACGAATATACATATAAAATATTCATAAATCTTTTAAATTATATTAAAATATATTTAACAGAACCATTTTATAGCTATTATTGGAAAATAGTATAAAATGTAGATAGCCCACACTTTGGAATATAAGATAAGAGAATATTTTGATAATATATTAAATTACATTTAAACTACAGTATTTATTGTATATTTATAGATATACTATATTTATATTAATTATTAATAACAAATTTGACGAATACATTATTTTGATAAGAATTTAAATATAATTAGAAGATATTAGTTTAAACATATTTCACCAAAACCAACATTTTCAAAGAAACAATAATGTGTTTGTAACTTTATACAAAGCTTTAATTTATATAATATATAACATCAGATACTGTGGTCATAATAACTGGCTTCAGATCCAGAAGTCCCGGGTTTGGTCTCTGAAGCTTCTGGATTATTCTTTGAGGACAAATGAGGAGGTAATTGAATAAAGAAGTAGCGGTTCTGGTCTAGAAAATTGAGTTTGATAGGGTTCGTTGTGCTGACCAAATGAAACTCTTTATTCGCAAATGTTGGCACTGTCTTCGCCAACACACGGTGGCAGCTCGGTCGATATAGCTCGATTGCGGGTTAACGCCATGGAGTTATTAGTTGATATATTTTTATTTTATTTAGACACATATAATTTCTTTTTAATTTTATTTTTGACAAAAAACAAAGTAAACTATACATTTAGAATTTTTTTTAGTGCATAACATTTTTTTTAATTCTGAGGGAATATTCACGAGGTCGTAAAACTCTTTGTAGAGACCGGATAAATGTTTTACTTTGATTTTCCAGTTAACTTGCCTCGAAAAATGTGAGATATTAAATTCTATCGCAAATAATTAAATTCGACTTTTTCTTGAATAGTAGTTAAATAACTACTTAAAACATTCTAAGTCACGTTAAATTTTCAAATTAAACTTCTGAATCTAGATAAAATAAATTAGATAGGACTATTTTTTATTATTTAAACGAATGCGTTGTTAAAACTATATTTACAAAATTTGTCATGTTTTATTTTATAATATGAACAGCTACATATTCTACGAATATATTATTTTTAAATAAAATGCTTCACATAATTAATCTGACTGTTTTTCTAATAAAACATTGTGATGTCTCTAAGTTCCCAAGTGGTTGTAAGCTAGGGATAAATAATATTTTCAAAATGTGATGGTGAATCGTTAAAAGTATAACCTTTTTTAATTGGATGTTAATAAGAGTTTACATTCGAGTACCTATGCTAATTCAAGCGAGTAGTAAGTACTATTTATGAATCAATCATTGTTTTATGAAAAGATAAAATTATTGTTCACGAACCTGATAATTTTAAATGAAATATGTATAAGCTTTAATAGGTTCTGTTTTATTGGTACAAAGGCTCTTATATAAAAGTTTTTTGACTAACACTCTTTTTTATATGATTGATAATGTTTGACATATATTTTTAATTTATTTAGGTTTTAATACAGCTCCCTTTGATACCTTTTATAATTATATAACAATTCATAAATCATTGATAGATTCATAAATAATATATAGATCTCCCCCCCTATTAAACTTTAAAATGTGTTTCAAAAATAGTAATAAATACTTGCGTTTTAATTTTAAGCTTCTAGAGTATTATATTAAAAAAAATACAAATCTATAATACAATAATGGATCATCATATTCTTTCATACTTAGAGTTTAGATAGAAAAATATGTCAGCAAAATAAAATAAACTAAATTGTAAACAAATATCAACCTCTTTAAAAATTAGTTTTCTAGAAACATAGTTCTTCTATGAAATATGTAAATAATCAAGACAATCTAAGGGATATGTCTATTAAATTGTTATTGTTCTTGAAACGATATTATTTCGTAAACATCTTTAGAAACTCCCATATCGTCAATAAAATATAGATATCAACAAGTTTGATACAATAACACTACAATGCATTTATTATGAATTATTTGGTTCATAAAATATGTTAATTTATGAAAAAAATTATTATATACATTAACATAAACAAATAGTTATTAAAATTGACACTAACTTCTCGCGAATTATCTAAATGATCACTCTCACAATAGACTGGATTGCCGATGATGGGAAAAATGGGGCTTGAAACCCAATTGGATATACCCAGTTGGGGGTGGTTTTTTTAATAAATAGTTCACCAATCTCTCTCCATAAAAATATGGGTATATCTCTTCTCAAATTCTACCCTCCTCATCCCCACCCCATTATCGTAATTAATGAGCAAATAGATAGTGATACGTGGCTAAAAATGAACGAACTAACTCTCTGGCCTTGATGGATTCAAATGTTCATGGACACTAGAACGTAAGATCTCGATCCAACTCAATCCCGAGACATCTCCATCCAAGACACACAGCCACCTTAAGATCCATTTCAACATTTTTCATCCAACGACGTGTCAGCCTTCTAAAGGACTCTTGTATCTCCAGGTTTCCAAATTAAAATGTTATCCACACAGCTTTCATCTCTCTTACGCACCCCATCTTTTATTATTATTAATATGAACACGTGTATGGGCTAATTTTAGAGGTCTTGATAGTAGATCATTAGTGTTCAAAGTCAAAGCTTCCGGGTATAATACCCGTGTCCATACTGACGATTTAATAATTTTACAGATTAAACTTACATCTCAATTTTTCATAGTTTTTGAGAATTTTTTTTCAAACGCGCGCATGATAAATTAAAACATAAAATGAGATACATAAACAAAAGAAAACCTCATTTTATATTGTTTCTCAAAATAAATTTGTTTGGAGGAAGCTCTAACTTAACATAATATATTATTATAAATAGCTTAAGCATATATTTAATATATTTTCTTGATTAGTAAAATTAGTCATAAGGTGATGCTTTGCTTTGTTTTTTCAACACTATTTTTGTACAATGGTTTTAAATGATGCTAACTGTGGGCAAGCTGGCCATTTTAGACAAACAAACAGATTTGCCCCATGATAAAATTTTCCGGTGTCCCAGCAGATCAATTCACACCTGCGTATACACAAATAGATAGATGCTAATGTAATATAACTAACGTAATTCTGTTATTTAACGCAACACAATGCTTAACATCTGCTACATGAAGTATACCATTGCTTGTCCATTTATTGGTACAGCTATGTAGAGTTGGATCAGATAAAAATAAAGTTTTCCAATCATGTCCAACATTATGTGTTCATTTCTTTGAACAAACAAACATATCCCATACAAATGTTCTCACAAATACGACAAACTGTCTGTACAGTCAATTTACGTAACCCCTCCTCGTAAAATATCGTAATGATGTAGCCACAGGTGATGGAGGAATTATTTGGAAACGTTTGTGATGGAATGGAAAGTAGCATACGAGATGAATGTGACATTGTGTGTGGATTGAGTTTAAGTCACTAAATTATACCGGTTATACGTGTTGATTTTACTGCGTGCTTGTTGATATACAGACAATATGGAGCTTCGGTTCACTATCATATATTTAAATGAGCTGATAAATAAATAACAGGGTTGTACAGATAATGTCATGGTTTGTGATTTGTGGACGTCAGTGGAATTGGACCCCCAACATTATTGGAAGTTATGAAGGAGAACATATTTTACTAATTACTATGTGACCTAGTTATGAAATTATTAAATTACATTGAAAGCTAAACCTTTTGTTTCATTATTTATTTGTGCATGCATAAAAATAATTAACGTATATCTAAAATGTCAATTTTTCTTTACAGCCCAAATTGAATCAGATCTGTCCTAGTAAATTAAGTACATACACCAATTAGATTATTCTCACTTCAATAGCTTAGCTTATTTTATTTTTATTAGATGACACAGATAATAAAAAATCGTAGTAATAATTATTATTAATAATAATAATGCCTGTGTATACTTTTTTGATAGCCTTCTTTACATATTTTATTATTAATAAGATACAAAGATTACCAGCTACTGATTTAATCTTACAGACCATTACTGTGGGTTTTTTTTTGTGTGCCAACTCGTCGTCAATTTTTAAATCATGCTTAAAAAAGATGTGGATAATCAAATATTGACAAATATATATAGTTTGATTACCTTTCAGACATTTATCAGCGACCAATAAAAATAATGTTTTCTAATTTACATTTTATGTTAAGACAAAAAAACTACACCCAAATAATATTGGAGCAACCAAGAAAACATCTCAAATAAGGCTTCGCTAAACTAAATAAAAATGTGATATTTATCTAATTATGTTAAAGCTTAAGAGTGTAAAGAGGTGTACTGGATATAATTATCTCATGATAGGGTTAGATGGCCTACTTTAGTAATAGTGGCCAATAATCTTTGAGCTCCTAGTTCCAGAGAGAATGTAAGTAATGAGTTTTGTTTATAGTATGCGATAACCTTCCACCAGATTGTACAGATATGAGCCAAATACTTCACAACAAAACAACGCTACTACTGCTAATATACCTCTACTTTTCTTGAACAAATATGTTCCTAGCTTTGAGCCAAATATTAATAAAATAATTTATTTATATTTGGAGAGAGAATATATATGAATTTGATTACTAGTTTGATTTGAGTTTTTTTTTCCTGATATAAAAAATAAAAATTTAAAGGGACAAATATGAATTCATTACAATGCTTTTAACAATATTAAAAGAGCTAGGAAATAAAAAGAAAATGAACATAAAAATACATTGGAGGTATACTTTGATTTTATAATTTTTTTAATTATATTTACAATTGAACGAGAATTTCTCTCAAACAATTGTGATTAGAAAGTGAATAGATTTATTTAAAAAAGTTTGTGAAATTTTTGTTGTTGTTAATTTTGGCTTAAATTGACGTCTTAAATGTCACGGAGGTATTGTGCTTAGATTATTTTCACTCTGGTATTATTTATTTATTAAAAGTAGTCATTAAATAGGTTTAAATAATCCAAGATATTACATAAATAAATTTGGCAGTTTATTGTGTAAAAACCTTTGTTTTCTTCCAGATTTTTTTGTTTCTGAAATATCTTCATTTAATAAAGCAACACTGGATTATTTTTATCTACCAAAATATTAATAACTTAGCTCTAATAAACGTGTTAGAGCTGATCACTATAAACGGGACTACTTTATTTAATTTTTACATCAAATACCATTCCCTTTTAAAATGCCACAATTATTAAATTAATATATGTTTATATAAATGTAGGGCTGTTTAAAAATATTTATTCTAGAAAATGATGCAATTATTAGTTTGTATACTTTCAATTTCAGCTTACAAATAATTGGTAGTCTATCTTTTTTTTAGTGTAATAAAATAAAACAAAACATAAAAATCCCTTATATTCACCTTCATAAACACACAGCCCCTAAATTCTTAGTTAAATTTGGTATATGTACTGTAAGCCACAGGTTCTTAAACTGTGGTTCGCAAACTCTTCGAGGGTCGTGAAAAAGAATCACGGGGTCCCAGCAAACATTGATAAACGAGAGTAAATTAAATATTTATTATGGTCTTATAAATATTTTAACTATAATACACTACAGCCTTTCATTATATATTTGTTTAGTCTATGGCAGAAATAA
Organism: Timema genevievae; assembly: GCA_902155825.1. Classification (NCBI taxonomy): domain Eukaryota; kingdom Metazoa; phylum Arthropoda; class Insecta; order Phasmatodea; family Timematidae; genus Timema; species Timema genevievae. Next base: position 64,318 of record CABFWO010000880.1, read on the forward strand.
ACGTCGTCCAACATGATTACACTAACACAATAAGGGTGCAAGGGAAAACGTGGGAAAGTCCAATTTTAACTCGAATATTGTTAGTGCTTCCATCTGTCGGACAATAATGAGACCTTTCTAATAAACTTTAGATTATATTCTGAAAATTGAAAAATGACACCTGGACACGGGAATTGAACCCGGGACCTTTGAATTTGATTCCCGTGTCCAGGTGTCATTTTTCAATTTTCAAAATATGATATCTAGATGGAGTAATTCCCACTAATAAGCATAAATAATAGCTCTGGCTATTAATTCTTACTTTAGATTATGTTTACAAAAAATATCTCACTCTTATTTAAATTAATTAAAAAATATATTTGCTGGTGTCCTAATGGAGTTTGAGATATAAAAGTAGTTGCCCTGGAAAATTTGTGTAGTGAGACTTCCCTTTTTTTTCTTTTACTCTCTTTAATTTATTTTAGTATTGATACGTATAAATGATTAAAATATAATTGTTTACATTAGTTATCTGAAAATACAAAGTCAGTAAATTATAAATAAATATTGAATAGTATTAAAATACAACTGCAGGTATGCAATAAATAAATTCATTATTAATATTTCACATTTTATCCAAAACTAGCTCAAAAAACGGCACTAGAATTTAAAAATAACTTAAATTGACTATTAAGCTGATAATTGTATCTTACGGAAAGATGTCTTGTGGAATTTTTAAAAAAATCTGTGATGTAAGTAAACAACATATAACCTGAATCATTATCATTCAAAACCATCTCCTGTCAGGCTAGCCGGATAGTAAGATACAAGCCTACGATCTAACCATAAAACTTATCGAGGTGTTGTTTACTTCATTCTTAATTTTACAACATTTAAATTAAGATTAGTTTAAAAAGATCAATGATCAATGATATATATCTTATATCATAGTAAAACGGTTTTCCTTGTCTAGAGTCCACTGTTTTTTAAATTTATAAAACGGAGTACTTGATTAAAAAAAATAATTTTTCGGACAGCTGCAAACCTTTTACTGTGTGATTCACGTCCTACCACCCATCTGAGATATGCACTTATTTACAGGGAGGGAGGAGGAAGTTATAATTCAAAGGAAATGTATCCCCACATACATATAAGAAAACCGAAAAATAATTTAGTAAAAAAAGACCTCGTTACATTCGACTAAGATTTTCCCGTCATGAGAAAATAAGAACTTACGTGGTTGACGCCTTAGCCTGTGTGCCCATCAATTTGGATGGATGGAAACCCTGACCAGTGTCCAAGATTTAAAATAGTTTCCTATAGATTATAAGTGAAATTAACTATAGTTTTATATATATCTGTACATATCTATTTATTTTGAATATTATATTATAATTCCGTGTCTCAATACTTGTCTTAGTTATACACATTTAATTGTGGGAAACATCCACTCAGTCGGTAGCGTGTTTGTCTATTGAGAAAATGGTCTTGGGTTTGATTCTTGGCGGGACCGAAAAATGTATAATTGGTGAAATATTTGTTTACCCTTTCACTGTGAGGATTTGACGGCCGGGGGCTGGTTGTTGTGTCTGTTCTAGATTTGAGTTACGGTAGTTTATGAGCCGAGTAGTGATATAATCAGACGTTTCAGAAAGTGCACTTTAAATACCTCAAATAAATGAAAATTGAAATTAAGGGAATTCCGATTAGGTGGCTTATGGTATAAGGCATCACACTCGAAATAGACTCTACTTCCGATATTGGGGTTTAAATACCGGTTAGGTGCACTAAAGAGGTTTCTTATTATATGGTTTTCCACTCTCCCTCCACGCAAATTCGGGTATACTTTGTATGAATTCAATCTTCCACATCTCTAATACATAAGCATAATTATTATAAAGGTGTATAACCCAAACGGGTATTAAAATGCAGTGCTATACACATGTATATAAGGTAAATGTACCAGAGTTTGCGAGTAATGAGAGTGGCAAACCATTTTTTTTAAACACGGACTGTTATTCGAAAACCGACCTTTCATCAGCAGCTAAACGGACTAAATGAACCTGACATTGCGTCCACATACCACTAATGCAAGTAAATTAACTATAGTTATTAATTGAGTGTGGATAAATATATAAATAATAAGTTTAATATGAACACAATAAAAAAATACATAGTGATTGTGAGTCGATTGTCTATTCTAGTTGATACAAATCCGTTAATAATTTGCTCTGTGGTTTTCACAGCACACAAGATCTGGAACACAAAATAAAATTGGATGGCTTATTTTGACGCATTAAAAATAAACGGTACACGTCAAAGTAAAGTCCAGTCAGATCCATTGGCTCAACAGTAGACGAGAGTCAACAAAAAATAAACAAAACATACGCCGCAAAATAGGAAGGAATGTCAACAAGGGATGTACAAGTATCCAATAGGATCAAATTTGTATTTTGGAATACTATCACGTAGAACAAAGCTCTTTGTGTGTGTGTGTGTGTGTGTGTGTGTGTGTGTGTGTGTGTGTGTG
>CABFWO010000880.1:67226-100955 GCA_902155825.1 Timema genevievae
TAGAACTATTTGATATATATGTTTTCTAAAAAACTAATAATGGATTTTATTTATTTGTATGTATTTATTTCCTTATAGAATCAATTTTTGAGCTCAAATATCATGTAAAATGCTACAGATAAAACCCACACTGATAAAAAGTGTGTTTAAAAAACCTCCACACAAGTGCGTACGGCCAAGATTGGAGTCTGCAAACTGATCCAAGATTTCCCGGGTTTGATGGTCAATGATTTTAATTCTGCGATTTTTATTATGTTAATTTTTCATATTTTCATATTTTGTGTTGATATTCTTCTTTTTTATGTAGGTAAATATTGTGTGTGTGTATATATATATATATATATATATATATATATATATATATATATATATGTTTCTAACCCGGACGAGTAGTAAGAAGCAGTGCTAAAAAATCTCTCTCTATACATACATAATTAAAATTCTACATTGTTAATATATATATATTATATATATATATATATATACGTATACAATTTTTAAATACTATGAAAAGTAAATAATATTTTGTATAAACTATATTTTTACATTTTTAATGATGAATTTAATGCCTTATTTTAATTACTGTCATTAAAAATTTGTTGGTCTTAGTCTATAAAAAAATTAAACCATATCTTTAAAAAAATTATTACTTATATAAACAAATATTTTCTTAATAATATATTATCACTAGTTTGTAAGTTTAGATAATTTTTTCCCTCTCCACTGGAATGATCGTAAAATGAATACCAACTCTCGAGTTTTGGAATATTGTTTTGATTTGGAAACATAGAGCAAACTGCTGGCTCAAACATAAGCCAGACCGGTAAAACAAAACTATTTGAATCATCATTTTGAGAGGGAAATTATCCATGGTCTTCTCTCTGCACATTACAACATTTTAAGGAAACATATGTTCACGATTAGTAAATACAAATTTACTATAATAATTGTTTCCAAACTACAGTAACAATGTGATTATTGTATTTCACTGATTATCTAATAGCAAACATTTTTATGTAATGTAGTAGAATATTGCAGGGCATGACTGAAAATAACTTTCTAGCTAGATTAAAGATCACCAAATCAATTTGTGACTAGAAATTAATCCGATGTACTATCCTGCTATAGACGTATTTATTTATTCGAACAATAATCAAATTATTTCAACAAAATAAATTTAACTTTTTTTTAATTCGAATCGACCTTGAATAGAGATAATATTGTAAGGCATTAAGAGACTAACATTCTTACCGATCATTGGTTAGTATAATGATGCTGATTAAAGTAGTTGGACGTGACAGTAAAAGATTTTTGATTCGTGAAGATGTACTTATTTTTTGGGGGCATATTAATGGCATAATACTTTTAAAATATGTCCATGTTTATAACTCGATTTTATTACTAAAACTTACAACACATTCCCCTTGGTATATAATGTTGGAGAACATGCAAGTCTTAACCCACTTCTGTGGCCGTATGGTCTAAGGCGCTATTCTCGCAGTAGACAAGACTGCCGATGACGGAGAAATGAGTATTACAATCTCGGTCAGGTGTACTAAATGTGTTTTTTTCCAAAATGGTTTTCCATTCTGCCTCCATACAAATGCGCGTACACTTCCTCTAAATATATCTTCCCTAATCCCTAAAACAATTAGCATAATTAGTACATAAGCGTATAACACTAACAGGTAGTAAGACACGGTGCAAAACAAAACATATAAGTGTATTTAATCCTTTATTCCCAGTATCTGGCTCAACGAAAGAAATTGCATGTGTTTATAATAGATGAAAGAAAAAGTCTTTAGGTTCAAAGGAAAAAAAAGTAATTGCCATTTAAAGCGACTGAAGATGCGTAGGCCTATACACTTGAGGCAAATAAGACACGAGGCAAGTTGAGGCCGAACGAAGGCGCACGTGCGCGCGGCCTCTTTCAGGTCCGTTCTTACGTTATCCTCCCACCTGCGTCTATGTCTTCCTATCGGGTTTACGAGTCGATACCCTGAAAAGGTTCTAGCTTCTCACATTCACGCCGCGCAATATCTTGTTATGAGTACAGGGTATGTATACCTCAGTTTTAGCTTCTGTGGTGCTGACTGACAGCTCACAGTTGACTTCTGACGGCTTTGAAAAGCTACCAGACCAAATTATGTATCCCTACACCGAACCATATGATCTGCAAAAAACATGTCTTTAGCAGTTGTCACTTCTGACAGTCAAAATTTAGGTATATACCTAAATGTTGACTGTCAGAAGTCAGCTGTGAACTGCACCAAAGAAGCCATGGGGCTACTGTAGCTCATCGTTACGTTACCTCCTACACACCACAGTATCTTCATACTTTTTCATCACATTGCTAGATTCTAAATGGAGTATAATATTTTCACCATACCAAGATTGATTTGATACATTTCAAATAGTTCATCGTGTTCCAATATATGTTATTTGCAGATTAGTTCATAATTACATAATTTTGAGTTATTCAATATCCATTCAATTTCAGAATGAACTATTCTTATAATATAAAATAAAATAAATAAATAAATACACACCAAATGATTAAAGCAAAACAGTAGCTTACTAAGAATATTTTATAAGTAGATTTGGCTTGAATAAGTGACACTAATAGAAACCGTGCTGCACTCTAGGGGGGAAGAACTCAAGCTCACATTAACAGGATTGTCGAATCCCCGATCAAAACTTGGCTCTCTATAGTGTTTTATAATATTCAACTCTCAAAAGAGATTACGGCGCGGCGGCGGCGGCGGTACCAACACAAGAGACTGGAAATTACCTGGCAGCAGCTAGCAAGAGGGAGAACAAAGCGTTCTAGCATCCTGGGGTGAAGGGGGATGAGGTTGGTCCGGGGCGCGAAGGGGGGAAGGGGTGTGGTTGGAAAGAGAGGAGACGATTGTAACGTGGAACAAGACCACCACAACGACGTAACAAAGGCCTTTTACATCACCATTCGAGGCAATCGCGCGCGCGCACGCCTTTACTTTAGGGCACCGAACTTCATTAAGAATTGTGTCACACACACCATACTTTGTGTGCGTAAGAGTGAGAGGACGATAATAGCTTGGAATCCAATACAGCGCCGAGTTAATAAGATGGGAGCTTCATTATTTAAACTGACATTAAACTATATTATACAAAAACAAACTTCTAGATGTGTAGGGGCTTAATATTTAGTCTGTAACATACTAAATGTGACATTATTTAATAAAGTATAGTATTGAGAGAGATAAATTAAATTAAAGCCCTTTCCCAAGGCTCTGTGTATTGGCAGTACAAATGACAAAATAAATGCTCAAGGATATATAAATATATTTATTTTTTGGTTTACCCAGTGAATTATGCAATAATTTGTCACAGTTATATGTTAAAATGTAAATGCATTATCTTACATCTAGAGAAGTTAATAGATCTACTTTAACGTAATCACACGTCAGGTAGTGTTAACTGCATCTGTTACTGTCATAATACCTATAAGATAACACTAATAAAATAGTAACATGTAATTTATTTTGTTCACAATTTTATTTCTCTGAAAGACTTTCTCTATGAAAATTGAACATTAATTTAAATACAGTGTTATATTTAAAGCCTTTTTCTAAAGCATGCGTTATTGGGATATTGTGTTTGAAATTGTACGTTCTACACTTTAACAAAAATAGTGATAGTTTTTTAAAGTTCACGTTATGTATACTTCTAATTGTTTCATATGTTTGATAGGAAGTTAGCCTTGTATTTATTTTTTTGAGATATTTAACGTGCACTTAATGAACCTACTTATATCACTACACTAGAATTTCTATGAGCGAGCGCTAAAGGGCCTACCGAAAAGGTATTTCACATACTCTACAGGGGGCTTTCTTTTAACCCCCCCCCCCTCCAATTGACATGGGACCGACGGGTTTATTTCCTCTCAGAAAGAGGTTGTGCTACGGATTTTTATAGCTTAAGAAAAATCCGTCGACCACGGCTGGGTTTGAACCAACAAACATCGGGTCCTGAGGCGAGAACTTTACCCCCAAGAACCACCGAGGTCGACGGGGGGCGGGGGAGGGGGTAGAAAATTAACTGACCTGGTGACAAACATCATGCTGTCATTTTGTAATGATAGTCCTCATATTATGTAGCCTTAAGATTCTAGAAATGTAATTTAGAAACGCAATTATTTTAATTTTAATTTTAATTGTAATTTTAATTCCAGATTATAAACTTCTCTGATTTGAATAGCATTGTAATTTGAAATTTTTGGGCACATTCTTGGTACATACAAAAAAGAAGATGAAAATTGGTTGGGGAGAGCCCTAGAAAATATGGTCTTTATTCCTTGATATTTAACTTGGGAATATTACTATTATTCATTGAAGGAACGGTTCTTATTATTCTGCTCTCCTCGTTTGGTATTTAAATCGTTGAAATATAAACTGACTAAACAAGGAGGGTAAACTTTTGAACTTAAATCCTTTAGGAGTGTATTTTGGGTGCAAGAATATTGAACCAATTTTCCGATAAACGTTTATATTATCCCGTAATTCAAAATACTATACTAGGGTTAGCTATCCTATTATTTAATATGTAAAATTTATTTAAACTAAAGTAATAATAGTGATAATCTTTAAACTCGAAGAATTTGGTGGTATTTTAGTCTCTTTAAAGGAATCTGCCTTGTAATTAATAATCTGCGTTGTATAAATCTTAAGTTTGTATACCGCCGCTGACAGAATATTGTATTAGAATTTTAATATCAATTATTTTAAATACAACTTAATTCAGTTCAAGGTGATGTATATACTTAAGAAGAGATTAATTAAATAGAAGTCTTTATGTGGCTAAAAAAATTAAAATAAAGTTTAAAAAAATTGAATTAAAGGTAAATTATTTGATTAATATATTAAATGGTTTTAATCTGATCTTGTTTATTTGAGTATAAAATGTATTGATTATATCTTAAGGTAGATTTTAAAATGTTCAAATAAAAGCAATCATATACATTGGTTTATAGAGAAAATAACCAAATGGAACACATACTGTGATAACATAAGTACAACGACTCTACGTGGTGAATGAGTGGGTTGACCAGGATAAATTAAAATACGTCGGAAAGGACGAAGAAACTCAAGTCCTGAGACCACTGGGGAAAGTGTTGGGACTACTGGTAAGGCAACAATGTAGGACCTGACCTTACCATAATCAAGTACCACAGTAACAACCAACAAAGTGCTTACCAACATTAGATTGCAACTGTGGTCAAATGAACTCAACGTGCAAGGTTAATAAAATATGTCACTGAAAATCTAATGAATTGTAACAAGGATACGACAGATAGACCCCACTACAATTTTTTTTTTAATGACAAGTAAATGTGGATTATTGTTTTTGTAATTAAGTAACTAATGTTCTACAACTATACCAAAATCCTACCTATGAGTACTCGTTTATATACAAAACTAGTATTACAATAATTAACACAATATCAAAATTTCTAAATATCAATAATTAATAAGAGAGAAAAAACATTTAAGTGTCCTTTATGTATCAAAGATTAGTTAAGCAATTGCATTGCAAAATTGAGTGATGAAAAATAGTTAAGGTGATGTTTATAAATTTTAAATAGCATTTCTTCAAAATTAACAGAAGAGAAAAAGTTAAAATATATTATATAATTGCTGATAGCGTGGATGTTCTGAGATAAATAGTTTGTTACAATGTCACCCATTGATATGATCAAAAAAATTATGCAAATTTATGTTCCAATTTTGCCATTTTACATTGTTTCATAAAACTTTTAAGTTCTTCTCAACTTTTGAGTAAAATCACATTCAACGCTGCACTGGTGAATAATCTGGCTATTTATACAAATATAATTACCATTATTAAAATTATGTATTTACAATTTAACCATTTTCTTTGCACGAACACAGAAATCTATTCATGGAAATTCATGGAGAGCCTCGTTTTTTAACATAGATGTTTCAACCAAAACTTAGTTCTTCTCCAAGGAGATCACATTCCTTGCCAACCTCATACGTAAAGGGAACTTATTATACAATTGATTAACGGGAACAAGGTTTATTTACAACGAGAATGCAAGAAAAATTTAAAATTATATCAGTATACACTCCTTAAAAGCAACGCAAGTCATTCCAGCATTCACTTTGAGAACCATCCTATTTTTCTACATATTCAAAAGAAATAAAATTCCATTCCCAGGAAATTTTCTCGAAAAACATATTTTCATAAATTCCAATAACACGTTTACGACTTATTCTCAGCTACTCTCCACTAACCGATAGAGGAACAAATTTATTCCGACCGTGGGGAGCTGAAAAGCTTTAGTTTTCTTTCCCATTCCCTATACGCTTAGGGTTTATTGCCTTATATGTGTCACGTAGTCTTAACGTACACGTCTTTTTACACATATATACACGCCTTGTAAGCCCATCTACCAGTGCGCTTTTCCCCACTTGGAAAAAAAAAAGAGGGTGGTTGGGGTAGGGGGAGACCCTAATAATCCAATAATATATTGCAAAAAATATTGTGAAACTGTGCCCGGGTTTTTAGATAGCTTTTTTTTTTTNCGAATCAAGTGGTTTATCAAGTTGTTTCGTTCTCTCTCCCCCCCTCCCCCCATTCCACGACACTTTCGTTCTTACCCTTTCTGAACAATAGCGTTTGTTCTGTAGTCTTGTCGTCACATCCCTTTAGGTGAGTGCAATCATTTCGGAGGAAGCAAGAGCTTGAAGAAGTTGGCTCGAAATTATTTGGGTCAACAAATTACTTACTATAAAAAAATAAAAATATGAAACTACGCTCTGGCTAAAGTAGCACAAGTTTAGTAGGATTTTGTTAGAAAGGATCTTTCATAAAAAAATACAATTCTTTTTGTGCTCAACTTTGAGGATATTTTACAATATTATTGTCATTTTTATAGTTGTTGATATTTTCTGTCAAAAGTGACATCTGCAGATCACAGTACGTTCACATAAATACGTGAAAGTAGATCTAGTAACTTTTTTAGTTGACAGATAAGGCCTTTACTATGAAAATTTGACTGCAAGCTAGCTTTTTTTTTTATTAAGGAGGTATCAGTACATTGGCAAATAATCACCACTATTTAATGGCGTGCTTTTAAAGCACAGTAACATTAGGTTAGTTTTTTTTAAGAAAATAGTCTATAAAGTATTTGGTAGCGAGTTTATAATTAACATGATTTTGATAATAAACGAAATTTTAAATTTTAAGGCTAAATATTTTCCTAGTTTGTATGGTATAAAAAAAATTATTCTCATCAAGGATTCAAAAATAGTAATAAAATTAATTTTTGTATAAACTTGTAATGAATGTTGACCAATATAATAATAATAATAATAATAATAATAATAATAGTAATAGTAGTAGTAGTAGTAGTAGTAGTAGTAGTAGTAACAATAATAATACATCAAATTGAACCTATTTAATGTGTAGGCGAAACTTAATATATTATAAAACTTTTTTTTGCTATAAAAATTTGATAATATGTTAAAATATTATTAGTTGTTTATTACTCCTTTATTAATAAGATTAATTAAAATTTAAATTAATATTTTTAAATCTACTATACAAGGTTTTGAAAAGTAATTAAAAATAACACATGACTATTTTGTGTTTAGTATATTTTACAAATTGTTTATCACTATGTGAACTCATGACTAACTAGGTTTTACTAAATGCTTGTGAAAGGTTTAACATTTTCTTTTCTTGACAACAGGTTGATATAGAAAATAAGACTTTGTTCCGCCTCATTTACTTATTTGTGGTCTATTGTTGTTTGGATTCCAAATTTAATGTTTTTTTGTTGTTTTTTAAACAATATTTTATTTGATTTATGGATTTTATTTTTCCCGAGTCTCACTAACTGTATAGGCTAAGCTCATTTTAATTAGGCCTACACTAATAAGGTAGGGATTAGGTTATAAATTTGCGGTAAAATGCACTTGCATTTGTCTGAAAGAAGTGTCGAAAACCATTTAGGGGGAAGCAAATCTCAATAAATTCAGCCGGTATTCGAACCCTGACCTTTCCATTTGATAAAACATGAGGTTTAGTCTGAGTGTCAAAAGATGCGGGTGATTTAATTTATAGTTTTAAATTGTGATTTATTTTAGAATTTTAAATATAAATTGAGTTTATATTGCTAAGTTTCATTCTATCATTAGTGTAATGTAATGCATCTGTTTTAAATATGTTCAAACACATAATATTACGACGTATTAGGTTAAAATGATGCTAAATCTTGTATAATTTGAATATTTAAGACTAGCGGAAGTACCTGGCGTTGCAATAAATTGCATGGTTACCCTGAGAAACGCTCTTCTTTGTTTCAAACAGACAGAAAAAAATACTCTTCATTTTATTTCTTCCAGCCCAGTTTTTAATAAATTAAAAAAATCTAATCTAAAATTAAAAATTCCAGTTTCTAGGTGCACATGTTAGTACACAGGGACCTCTGCGCGCGGAAGATATGGAATTACAGACAAATAAACTCTTCATTTTATTAATATGGTTATATTTAAATGTAGAAAATGGTTTAAATTACATTAAAAAAATACTTAAGAAAAGAGTTGTTTGGTATATCGTTGTTAGTTTGAAATTAAAAAAAAAAACTTTTACCCAACATTTTGTAAATGTTAACATTTTTTCCCTCGCTTTGTAACAAAATAATGACATGGATTCTACGGAGTTAAATTATGAGATGAAGTAAAAAGTTTACTGTTAGGAACTTCATAATGGCGGTAGTTATCGAAAAACACCGACCTGTGGTAGTAGCGTTAGACTATTAACGCTTGTGGTGAGGAAAAAAAAAGTTTTGGAGCGAGTTTATAACTCTGTAAAACCTTAAAATTTCGTTGTGAATCGATTTCACCTCTTGCCAAGAGATTACCACGTACCTTGTTTAAATTAATGTTGTTATTTTAAAGAAATATAATGAGGTGGGGTAGTATATTAGGTAGTGTTTATAAAACAGAGAAAATAAAAATTTTAAGCATTGATAATAATTAAAATATTTTATCCTTGAAATTAAAAACCATATTTTACTTATTACTTTATTTACAAAAAAACTTTTAATATGGAACTTAGTATTATCTATATCAATTACTATAATAATTATTATACTAAAGTTTTTGATTTACAATTTATTGCTTCCAATATAATAAATATTTTACTTGGCATGTTAGCTCAGTCGATACCACGACTGTTTATTAATTTAAACGTATTTGATTCAATTTCCTGTAAAAATAGTATATTTTATTTAATATGATGGCCATGCAGTTAAAAAGTATAATTCAATTATTTCATTACATATAGACGATACTTTTTTTATACTTATGCAATATACCTTTATAATTATATATGTATGTTCAATTGTCTAAAATAAATGTTTACTTTGATATATTAATGGTGTGCAATACTATCCACTATTAATTGGCATTAAAAGCCCCGGTTCAATCACCCCCAAGTTCGCTAATAATTGTTTTAACCATTAATAATTTTTAATATTTATGTATTAACTTTATATCTTGCGAACGCTCCCTAAACACATATGAATTAATTAGTGCTAGCTAGGAATATCTTTAGCAAATAGTTTTTATGTACTGTCCAATAATGTATTGTTGTCCAGAAGATACATTTTATTATTACAACTAAAGAAATAGTTTTCAGATTTAAAAATCAGAAAATCTAGTAAAAAAAGATATGCTCTTTGCCTTAAAAACAACTAATATAAATTTTTTTAGTCATCAGTTTCAACAATTGGTTTTTAATGGTCTAATTTAGGAAGTAAGAATGTGGACAATAGCTGTGTATCTACATTAGCACGGAAAAGGTGTTTGTGCATCAAATTTATAAATAATATTTGGAAAACTACCCCTAGTGTCATTCAATGGCTGTTGTGAGCCTGACTCTATTGACTGCATGATCACCGGTGTTCATTAATATAATAATGTAAATATTATGTTAGTTGCATATGTGGTTATTATTAGTTTTTGTATGCGAGTAGGCTTAAGACATTGTGTTGGCAATTAATATATCATCCTGACTACTCTAGAACAAACACAGACATTAGAACGTTATTTAGACATTAAGTCAGAGCCAATTTAAAATTTATATAATTTAGGCACTGATGACAATCGAACCCAGGACTCTCAGCTAGCTAGGTCGACATGATTTCGACTCTTATAAAGTTCCGCACAGTTTGTATACAACTAAAGGAATAAGTTTCAAAGAGAATTTGTTTGGAAGTCTTCTGTTAGTTTTATTTACATAGTGTTGGGGATTAATAAAGGAAGAAAATGAGATCCCCCACGAAAGAGGGAAACGAGAACCTTAAAAGCCGATGAAAGAAGACAGAAGAGGAAAGTAGAAGCAATTAGAGACGTAGCTATACCTATACTGTAGTAATCGCACACTTTAGCTGGGCTTTGACAATAGTGATTACTATTTTTAAACTAACACGACCTTATCTCCATTGCACGTGGTGTCTCAGAAAAAAAAATGAGTCTATTCAAATATTCAAATTTTACCCAAATAACCTTTAATATTATTCATACAGAATGCATCGAGGTAAAACATAATTTTAGGATGGATTTTTTTCAGAGAATACTAAAAGAAGAAAGCTTTCATATACGTAAGCTTATATCAAAATCCTCCATATTAATAAATGACACTTGACACAAATATTATATATTAGTGTATCATATTTTTAACCAATGATAAATGTTATATATGATGTAGTTTATTTGAAAAATATGCCCTGAGAGAGGATTGTAACACGAGCCTTTATCTTAATGCTACGCCACTTTCTTCATACAACTCTTCCAAAAATCCTGTCATAAATTTAAATAACGGCCAAAATAACTAATTGAATAGTCTCAAGTTTCTTTGATAGGTGATTTTAATGAAGTGCACAGACACTGTTTTTACCTCCAAACAATCATATTATCAACTTCTACAAATTACAGTTCCAGTCACTAATACACTATATTTTCTACATTTCAAACTCTAATATTATCAACGTTTGCCAAGTGACAGTTCCATAATGATATCGACATACAAGTTCTCATTTTAATATAGTGCATTATCAAATAGGGGACTACTAACATAGCTGTACTGTATTAGTTTAACATATTCACATATTTTTCATTTTTGTAATATTTCGTTTAAACATGACAGAATAAATTCTCTCCTCTCAATTCCATTACTTATTAGAATAAAACCCGCCTCGGTGGCGTAGTTAGCTAACGCGCAAGTTTCGTGTTGAGCTATACTGACGAGGACTGGGAGATTGAGGTTCGAATCTCGGTCGGGTGAACTTGGGGTGGTTTTCCATAAATGGTTTTCCAATCTTCCTCCACACAAATGCGGGCTCACCTCCTCTATATTCATCCTTCCCAATTCCTAACCCATTAGAATAATTAGTACTTAAGCGTACAACCCGAATGGGTAGTAATACATGCTGCTAAGTATTATTTTATTATTATTATTATTATTATTATTATTATTATTATTATTAGAATCAAATAAAAATATTCTTACTACGATGCGATGCCTGTTTATCCGTGCTATCCGTGGGTGTAGTCAGGCTCCTAAGAATTTACCATCTAAACTAATAAATCGACTAATACGTGTGTGTTGAAACAGTATTTATTTTATTTATTTACATACCTTTATCAAGCACTCGTACAACTTTATGCCAATCATGGAACGCTCATCATTTAAAAATACACCAACATTTATGCATTCTTACATTCCAAATATCTTTAGCGCCACGTTAATTACGCCCCGTAATAGAAGATGTCAAGGCTCACACCGAATAATCTAAGAGACACGCCGTGTTGTGGATTGCTGCCATAGTAAGCAGAATTTCTCCAAAATGTACCTGTAACAAGTTCTTCACCAACTGGGTCCCCATTTGATCAATAATACACAAGCTTTCTCTACACATCTTCCATGGGAATTTATTTTCGTTGATACCTGACCAATGATTGTTCTACTGCGTGATGAGAGCAATTCATAGTAACAGTTTAAACTATATTTTTACACACACACACACACACATATATATATATATACACAATGTGATTAAATATAGATTTTTATAATATATTCATACTATACAAATCTAGATTTAAAAATAAATACTCTAAAATATAATGTCTTGTGATAAACGAATTTTCGTTTATAATATTTTTTTTCCCAATTCAAATGATATAGGTTCAAGAATATAATTCTATATTATATCATATAAATACTAGACTACTGTTAAGGTCTTTAGTGCAGTGCGTAGAACCAAACATCCTGGAAAATATCTTCCTCTTGGAAACAGTAATGAAAGGAAACAATTAGTTGCCAACTACGAATTTACATTTCTCTAATCACTGGCAGCACAAGAGCAAATCCTCCTTGAGAAAGAAAAGAGGGTGACGAAATCTAGAGAGAAAAAAAAATATCTAAGAAATTCAAGAGTTCTACCTCGTTTCTTAGTTTGTTCTTCTGTAAGACGTCTAAATTAATATTATTAATACTATTACTATTTTCTCCTGAGAGTGATAATAATTAAGTACACTCAAAGGGTAAAATAATGATCAAAAAATAATTAGCTTAAACGGCTTTTGTAGTTTATGTTTAATTTATGTATAGGTATATCACTATAATTTAATATTTATTTTAAAAAGAGCTTTGCTTACAATATTAAATTTCAATATTTATTTAGACTATTACTTGACTCATGTCAACTCAGGTAAAGATATTTAGTTGTACATTATTTAAATTTGTTTATGGTATTTAGTATGTACAGGCTATATAAAAATTAGTGCAAATTCTCTTAAAAACGTTGTTCTTTAAGCCAAAGAAAGCCGAAAGTTTAAAAAAAAATTAAATGACAATGGTCATGTGCTTAACTTTAGAAACAAATGATGTCTTAAATAGTGTAAGGAAAGTTACGCTTGCTTACAGGCTAGGTAAGGAAAGAAAAAAACATAATGTATTATTGCTCTACTTACAACAGTTGTTTATAAATGTTTCTCAAATTGTACACTGTGAATTTCTTGGGAGGCGGCATTGCATTGCATTACGCAATCCTGTACACGATGCAAGAGGCTGACATTGACGGTTGTACAAGCTGCGTAGCTATTTCGCGACGAGATCTTTAATAACCAATGGAGGATTTTGCGTTCACGATATGTTCTTTCAAGTGTCTCCTTGGAAAAGGGATTTGATGAGTTGTAATCGTATGACCAAAGAGGTCACAAAAACCCGTCCAATCCAAGTCGAACATCACCTGTCTCGAAAAACTAAACCTCAGACGGAGCTTAACGTGTTACATTTTCACATTGTTTTGTTGTAAATAGTTTCGCGAATTGGTATCCAACCTCTACAACACAATGGAACTAGCTTGCTAATAAATATCACAGTTACAACAACTTTTAAAAATGTGTCTTGAGTTTTGATAATTGTAAAAAAAAAATGTTTTTTAATCATTTTAATTTATTTGTAATACTCTGCCATTCGATAGTGATTTGAATCTGCTGAAGTAATAATATATTGGTTATATATTTTTGAAAATAATGATAAAACATATAATGAACCGCTTCAGGGGTCGAATGGTCCCTAGGCGACACTTTCGCAGTAGAGTGGACTGCTAATGTTGGGGGATCGTGGTGCGAATCCCAGCTGGGTGTGCTGAAGGATTTCTGTAAATGGTTTTCCACTATACCTCCAAGAAAATGTGGGTACATTTCCTATAAATTTGACTTTCCTCCTCCTTAGTACATTAGCGTAATTAGTTAACATGCGTGTAGGCAAAACGGGTAGTGATATGAGCTGAAAAAAACAAAAAACAACGCGTAGTGTATGAATGGCCTATTTTATTTCAAAATAAGTTGTTGTCACAACTTAAAATAAAAACAAAAATCTTAATGTTCTAGTAAGAATATGTTTTGACAATTTTTTTAAAAATATTCTTCTACCACTATTCTACGTTTCCATTATGAGCTAAAAACCCTGGCGTACTTAATAAAATGTCCACTTTTAATACAACACAGAACGTCAGTAATCCTACTTAGCAGAGGGATTGAGAAGATCTCAAGTTTCAGATCAAACGAATATAATACGTTGTAGAACCAACACTGTTCCTTTATTAGCAGCATAGAAAGTAGCTTTGGAATCTGTGCAAAAACAATAATCTAGCCAAGTCTTTGGTAGGAGAACGTCAAAAAACAAAAGGGGGGTGGGGCGGTTGTTTACTTCTCAGCTTTGATTAGATTTTCGTACTCAGCTACTAATACTTGAATATTTTCTAGTTGTTTATTAACACCCCTTAGTATATTCTTTTGGGTGGTGTTAATATTTATGAGACAAAAAATACGCCACGTGCTGTATCAGAGGCATAAAATATGTGCTACAAGCTGCGTTTTTTTTTGTAAAATATATTTTCAGGTAAGTAAATATACACTATAATTTAAATACTAAAACAAATAAACGGTTTATTATTTTTTTCGCGCCCGTATGTTTGTTTATTAAATAGTTACTTATATATTTCGATTAATTAAAATACATACAGTATAATATAAAAAATATTTTTAATCCGTTTTAATACATCACAATATGATAAATATAATCATCCACATAGGCTAGTGGAATAAAATTTCTTTCAGATCATAAGAAAAGATTAGTAAAATCTTGAGCGCAATATCGTTAAGTTTAAGAGTAGTTTATGTATATACTGTTCTATATAGAGCACATAGTCACTTTATTCAAATAGCTGCTAGAAAACTTTTTGGATATATTTTGAAACCAAGTATTGGTCAAGTTAGGGTTTTTAACTCCTGATAAATATTTTCCAAATATTGTAGATTACTAATTTAAAATGACCTTTTTTTTTGGATTAAAACATGTTTAAATAAAATATGCCTTTTGTGCTTGTTATTTTTAGAAAAAGTACTTTTCTTTGATCTAAGATAAATAAGATCATGGGCTAGACTTATTAGTTGGATAGTATGAAAAATATTGGGAAGTAATATTTATTTTAAAATACATTTTAATCACACAAGTCTAGTGAAAATAAAAGTACTTTTATAAAATTGTTAACTTAAAAAACACCAATTTCTCTGTTACTTAATCTTTTCTTCTTATTATAGATATACTTTATTATCTACTTCCGTTGCATTTCACTTCCCGTACAAGTAATACCCATTTCAATTACGCTAACAGGTTAGAAGTGACTTGACGTGGAGTGTTTCCAGTGTAAGCACAGCTTGTTAAAACTGTATCTATCTGTGATAATGTTCTCGCCCACTTGGTTCACATTTTGACCAAACATACATAGGTTCCTCACTACATACCTCTAATAGGTAGTGTACGATATCTTTTGATACCTGACGAATTAGTGTCTTACTGATTCATAAGAAATAAATCACGAGTAAAGTTAAAATTAAATGTACTATTAAGAATTAATAGCCAGAGCTATTATTTTTGCTTATTAGTGGGAATTACTCCATCTAGATATCATATTCTGAAAATTGAAAAATGACACCTGGACGCGGAAGGTCCCGGGTTCGATTCCAGTGTCCAGGTGTCATTTTTCAATTTTCAGTAAATGTACTATACTGGTAACACTCCACGTCAGGCCACTGTAGGATAGGATTCAGGAAGGTAGTCTTTAGAGGAAATGTAACCCTTATTCGCGTGGAGGATGAGTGTGAAACTATTTATTTAAAAAAACCTTAGTACACTCAACAAAGATTAGAACCTCGACCTCCCCATCACCGGAAAATAATACCAGGTGAACCAGACATTTAGTCAGCATATCCTCCGATGTGGATGATGGATAATCTATATTATAAGGATTTGACTGCCGATGACGAGGAGGTAGAGGTTCGAATCTCGGTCGGGTGTATTGAAGTTGGTTTTTTTCAAAATGGTTTTGTATTCTTCCTATAAATTCAACTTTCCTCATCCATAAAACGTTATTATAATTAGTGCATAAAAGTATAGCCCGAAAGGCTAGTAAGACGTGGTGCTAAATAAATAAAAATATATAAAATAAATATGAAACTATAATATACTAATTGGAATGATAACAACAATACATAATTTATTGAGTTTAAAAAAAAATTTCTTTCATAATACATATTATGTATAATATAACGAGCAGTAATAATTTTCTTTTTACTTTCTCTCTATCTTACAAGTAGAGAAAGTATGGTGATCGTCAAAAAATTCGAACTCGAGATTTTGATGAATTTTGACGTTTCATGACTTCCTGAATCCGAAAAAGTGGTTTTTGAATTTCCGTCTGTCTGTCTGTACCTCCA
Organism: Timema genevievae; assembly: GCA_902155825.1. Lineage (NCBI taxonomy): Eukaryota > Metazoa > Arthropoda > Insecta > Phasmatodea > Timematidae > Timema > Timema genevievae. The sequence goes on from CABFWO010000880.1 coordinate 83,585, forward strand.
ACTAGAGCCTAAACTATTTTACCGATTGAGCTGAAACTTGATATCTAGTGTTTTCATAGGGTTGCCCCGAGGGGTTTTTGGAATTAGATATCTACCCCTAAAATTAAGGGTAGTTTACTGAAGGGAAAAAAGAGAAAAAGTTGATTTTCTCAAAATCGGCTCTAACGATTTTGATTAAATTTCATTTATGAACATTAATAAATATTCCAAACAAAATGGCTACTCTCAATATTTCGGCAAAATGGCTTTAAGGGCTCCGGTCTGATGCGTAAATTAACATTTTTTATAATAGCTCCGAAACTATTTGAGATATGAAATTACTTAGCATTACAAATATGTATATATATTTATAATACAAATATTTTATTCGAAACATATTTTTATAAAATCAATAATTTTCAATCTATACGCAATTATATATATATTTTTAACTTTTTGGACATTAAAGCTTAAGTATTGCGATCGTAAAAAAAACTAACCTGAAATGTTGATGGATGTCGACGTCTCATGACCCCCCGAACCCTAAAAAATAGTCTTTGCAATGCCGTCTGTCTGTGTGTCTATAAAAACTTAAAATTAAGGGTAGTTTACTGAAGGGCGAAAAGAGAAAAATTTGGTTTTCTCAAAATCTGCTCAAACGATTTTGATTAAAATTCGTATCTAGGCGTTGATTAAGATTATAAATAAACTGGCTATTTTCATTTTCCTATGAAAATGATTTTTAGGGTACTTTACAGAAGCGTTAATTTCCGTATCTCCACAACTATTTGAGAAACTAAACAACTTATCATTGCAAAATTGTAGGACTATTAGAAATAAAAAACTTTTATTTGACATATATTTTTATAAAAGCAACAGTTTCTGAGATATTTGCAAATATATTAATACAATTTTGTGAGCTTTAGTTGTAAACATATACTACTTAAGTCTTAACGCAATAATTCTCCAATGCCATAGAGTAATTAAATATAAGTATCTAAAAAAGTATGTTATTTTTCCTTAAAGCTCTTAGGAGAAATGTTTGCATAGCAATGATCTATCTCCATTTTAGACTCAATAGTCAATATTTACATTTTTTATTGGTCAAAATGTATAAATGAATAATTAAATATCAATGCGATGACTTGAAGATCTGCAACACCATATAAAATGTTAAAATTTTAACCAGAAATCGAAATTTTAATACGAAGTGTTGACCCTTGTGGAAGACATTAAACTGTTTGAAATGCTCTTAGGTGGACAAAGATGCGCCTCTTTTCTCATTGATTCTATATCATTGTATATTATTTTATGCTTGTTCTTATGTGGAGTGGTGATGATACATTGTACATTATTCCGTTCAGAAATCTTACGAGTTTATAGAAAGAGAGAGAAAGTCTGTGCGGTCTGCCGTACCATTTATTTTAATAGAATTAAGTTTAGTTTACAAATTAATAAAATATATCTTGAGCCTATTATTTACATTGAAACTTTTTTACTACAGCGTATTAAGCTATACGCATACGTAATAATTACTATATTTTGTTAGGGATGAGTAAGGTTGATTTTGAGAGGAAGTGTGCCCATATTTGCATGAAGGTAAAGTGGAAAACAATTTTGTCAAAGCTACCCTCAGTACACCCGACTGGGATTTGAGACTAGATTCTTTATCATCATTGTTAATTATAAGTGATATCAGCTGCTATGGTGGCCACATTGTCTAAGGCGTCACTCTCGTGTAGATTATACTTCCTATGAAAGCGAGATCAGGGTTTTAACCCCGGTTGGGTGTAATAAGGGTGGTTATTTGCAAACTGGTTTTACATTATTCCTCCATGAAAATTTGGGTACACTACATTTAAATTCAACCTTCATTTTCTCTAGCACATTAGCGTAATTATTAGTACATATGCGCACAGGTAGTGAAATGCAATGTTAAAAAATAAAAACTAACATGTTTGTATAGTTAGTACACAGTGCACTGTCCATCCGAATCTTAGTACAATAATCAGTATAATCTACGACCATTTTCCAAAAAATGTATAAATGAGAACTTGGCTCACGTATGTGAGGGCGTTATAATATATCGTGGTTCAATATTCCTCGTGACTCGCGAAAGGAGGGTGTAGTAGGCCAGGGGGTTGCGGGTGGGAGAGGGGTATTGTTTCTCACACGCCAATAAACTCAATAACTCTGTCCTTGTGGGAGTTGGCGCCCCGAGGTGAAGGGGTGTGGGGGGTGGGGGGGCAGGTTGGAAAATATTACGGGACAATCCTTGAACCGACACCGGCGCGCTGTAATTGGACACGTGCGGAGAAAACACAGCCAAAGGGCAAACTCGCGACCCTCGTTCCCGTCAGCCAACAAAATATAAACAAGTTCTATAAACACACAAATAAATACAATTTATACAATTTGCATAAATATATATATTTTTAAAAAAAAACATTTTGGAACGTAAATTTTTTTTAGGGTTGATAATTTTATCTCATATTCATGCTGAGTTTTATAAATCATTTGAAGAGTAGAAGGGAAAAAGGGGTAATGTCACATTACACACATTTTCCAGGATAACAACTTTAATATCTCAAAACCTATAAGAACTCCAACAAAATTATTTTTTTAATCTGTTCAAATATACTGAAACCTCTTTTAATCATAATCTAAATTGCATTAGAAAGGTTTAATTACTGTATATAAAATAGCAGCACTAAACTATTTTAGCTAAAATTGGATTTTCACCTTTAACTTTTTTTTTCCTTGTACCTTCAATTTATAAGTAAAAAAAACTAAACAATTTTTTTCATAAACTCCAGATTAAACTTAGAGGAAATGTCGAAAGAGTTATTAATAAACGCAAAATAAATTCACACACACACAAAATGCATACATTTAAACGAAATATAGTTAACAAACCACACATTAATTAATTAATCTGTTTAATTTTCACAGTAAGTTGAAGAAAAAAAAGAATAATCCAAAGTGTACCTTTTTAAATTCAAAATCTTTCTATATATTAAAAAAAATTATATATACGTCAAGTTAACCACTATTTTACTTGAAAATTACCTTTAATTTAGTGCAAAAAATAAAGCACAGGCACGTAATTTATTTCACAATAATTTTAAGGTTATATTAAATGTATAAAAGTATTAATTCTGGGACAGACTGAGTATCTTTCCATAAATATTATCAAAATATTTATCAAATTATATTGATGAATATCCATGTTAATATTTTGTATTATTTTAAATAAACGATTTATAAAAATATATTATTTCTATTTAAAACGTTATCACTAATACAAAATAAACTGAATGGGTAACATTAATTATTGCACCTCTTATTATAACATTTATAACACTACCGTCTAAAAACTATTTATTAATTAATTTAAAAAGCGTATAAATAAAACTAACCAAACACCATTATAAACCCTAGCGGTACTTGGTTCATTTCTGACCCACACAGGTCGGAATGAAGCCCCTATGTTTGCCCAGCCACCCCTTCCTTCCCCGGTGTGGCCAGTGGGGAACTCACTAACTTGATTTTTATCCCCAACTTTGTCCCCTTCCATCTTCTTTCGTTCCTCCCCTCTCTCCCTCCAGAACCTCTCTCGCATGTGTGAGCGCCACCCTTTCACTAATACCTCTAGACTAGAAGTCAATTCACTTATCTGTACAGTCCATGACAACACAATATTGACAGAATATTGTAAATGAGATGCAGCCCTAAGGTTCATATAATAGTTTGGTTTCCTTGGGGTTTTGTACTATCAAATAATAAATCAATTGAAAACATATACAAGCTGAGATAATTTTCTAGCATATTTTCGAATCATCCTCCATAGTTTTTAAACACTAGTAGTTCTGGAAACGGTGGACCTCACTTCCTCCATGTTACTATCGTTACTACAGTCCTACTAGTAGTTCTGAGAACAGTAGACCTAAGTCCTTTAATGTTTTATCGTTACTACAGTCTTACTAGTAGTCCTATGAATAGTAGACTTCGCTTCCTCCATGTCGCTTCCTCCATGTCGCTTCCTCTATATTTCTATCCTTAATACAGTCAGTCGCACGTTCATTATAAATAATAATTTTCACCGATCGTGACTATATATTTTTTTGCTATGGAATTTATTTTATCCACAAACATACCCCTTTTAACTTTTTTAATAATTATTTCAGCTGTACTTGGGATATCCGTATTTAATCATATTAATATTATAGGGGTTAAAAGTATACAATTTTGAGGAGATGTACCAGCAAAGGGTGAAAAGAGTGCGAATACCATTTATAAAAAATATGACCCGGGTATACTTGTCTAGGATTTGAACCTAGACCTCCCAGTCATCGAAGAATGAGACAAGATGAACTTGTCACCTATTCCTTGTGTCCATCAAAACGGGCCTCATTTAACTCATTCAATTAAAAGACATACTACACGATTCGGTGGCCGGAAGGTTTAAGGCATCACACTTGCAGTAGACTAGACTACCAATGATGGGAAGATTGAGGTTCGAATCTTGGTCGGGTGGTTATTGCAAAAAAAAAAAAATACACTCCCCCTCCACGCAAATGAAAGTACATTTCCTCTAAATATAACCTTATTTCTAAAATCATTAGCTTAATTAGTACATAAGCGTATGACCCTAATGGGTAGTAAGACGCAATGCTAAAAAAATTTACACACTAATGTTCAAACCTTTAAACGAATATATTTAAAGCTATTTATTCTCTCATTATTCAGTTTTAAGGCTCCTCATTAATCAAACTTTGAATGCTCTTACTTAACCAATTGATTTAGTTAACTGACTGCTAATACAAAAGTACTAGGTGTGAAAACATGGAGGTATAATTTTGTATAATTGGACGTCGGATCCCAACGTTCGCAATTTAATTTCATGATCTAATTTTCAAATTGAATCCCAGCAAGGACTCTTTTTGTCAACAATGTCCAGAGGGTGAAACAAATGAAAAACAGCGTGAGGGTAGGGAAGTCTTTATTAGATCACCCGTGTTAATATGTAAATTCTCTCGCAAGCTGTTAACATAAAGGACAAAAGATAAATAAGGTGCAGTAAAGAGAAAAAAAAAAAAATATGCCAGAATGGAATTAAATAAATGAGGATAAGAATTTATAATTGTTGGATTATTCATTGTTGCTCACGCACGCAGATAATTGGTTGCAGATACTTATCAACAATGAACTAAGAGATTTATTAAGGTAAATTGAAAGAAGATAGAAAGTTTAACAGGTGTGACAATTAAATTTTAATATTCTCTGGACAGAATATTACCACAATCACAGATTAATTATTGCAGCGGTAATTAATTGCAACCCGACTCATCACGCGTTCAAATACATTCGTATATCTACCCAAATATGTAAGGGAGGAGGGAGGAAGGTAGAAATTAAGAGAAGATGTGCCCAAATTTGCGTGTAAGAAGTAGAGGGAAGATTTATGAAAAACCCCTCTCGGTATATCTGACAGGGGTTATAACCTCGGCCGGCTTGTCAACGGCAATTTAGCTTATTCAGTCAGCTGACGTGACAATCCGTATGACCATCAATTCATTTGACATTGTTGCAGATAAATCAAGTAAATATGTTTTTCATATAGATATTTAAAATATTAACACCATTACACAAACTAATAAATAATAAATGTGGCAAAAAAATTGTAGATAGCATATTATAATTTCCAATTAAAAAAAAAGTCTGTTGTAAGTAAACCACCTTTGAATTAACTTGGATCTAAAAACAATTGAACAGGATTATTTATTATGTAAAATATTCCTCAGATACACATTTTGAACAAAAAGGTTTAATCCGTATTTGAACAATTTTACATTTTCTTAAATAGGACATAAGTAAACTACCCTTGGATGGTTATATCGCCAAATTAAAAGTAAACTGTATTATTTTTAATTTAAAATATTTCTCAGATATCCATTGTGAACAAAATCTTTATAAACATATTAGAAAACTTTCGAATTATTAAAAATCATCCATTAATAAAATACGCTTAATTTTAGGACTAGACTATTTATGACCATATAATATCGAAATATAAAATTTGAACCAAATCCATTAAAATATTTCGGCTGTAGCCTCAGGTGTATATATATATATATATAGAAAAAAATTAATGTAAAATACTTTTTTAAATTTCAATCATAATCTTGAGGTAAAGAATAATAACTTTCTCTATAAGGTAACGTAAAAAAAGGGAAAATAAGTAAAGAGACGTAAATAAAACTCATTAGATTATACTAAAAATAATTTGAAAGAGTAGTTGTTGAGGAGGTATAAAGTAACTAGCTAATTATTTAGAATCAATCTACAGTAGTCAACAGAAAAAGGTACAGAGGCAATAAGAGAAAACAAAGAGAGAGGTGAATGAAATTAAGGGAGGTAAAATATTTTCAATTCGTTTTATAGGCACTCCTGGCAGGACTTTACTGGAGTGTGAGAGTGTGATAATTGACTAGGTTTCCTAGGTGGTGTATTGGAAACGTTAGCTGGAGGGAAGATTGCGTATTACGCCTGGCGTGCAGGCTAGAGGCTTGCGGGGGAGTGGATGTGTGGGAACCGACACATTCAACATCCGCCCAGAGGTCATCATTGGGGAGTTACATTCTGATAGATGAAACTTTTAGAAAATAAATGCTTTTTTTAATACAACCGGCATTGATAACATTTTGATCTAGATTACCAGCTTTTAGACCTGTCTACGGCAGGATTATTAGGCTATATTAACCAGCCAAAAAAAACAAACTTAAGTTTCAAAATTGATAAGCGTGTGAAAGGTTGTTCTTTATTTGTAAAAAAAAAAGGTATGTTTTCCTCAGGTATTACGTAATGGTTGAAAAAGTGAGCGTGAACTAATTTTTTTATTTTTTTTATAAAAAACCCATAATGGAAAATCGGTCTACGTTAAATTCTGTCCCGTGGTCTTTATTATAATTATGAAAAGATTCAAGTGATTTAGGGGCTTCTGTAGGTTGTGGAATTACACACACACACACACACACAATCATACATTAGGAAACTACATAATGTATATAGATATAGTCTTCTATAAATATTAATCTATTTATCAAAAGTTACAATTACAGATCAAATGATATTTTTAGCATTTTTTTTTAACTGTCAAAACTGTATCTTGCTACCTAAACCAGACCTCTTAATATAATATGGAGAATGTGACCCGGATTGGTGATCACGCGAATTAAATCTCTTTTATTCTGGCTCACTGTCCGGGGTTGTGAATCTCTGTGGGGTGTGCTGATGTATTTTTATCATAGATTGTTCCCCGCTCCCTCTCCTCGCGAATATGTGACATATTTCTTCTTCAACTCTTACCCTTCTATTCACTATATCCCATTATAATGGTTAAATGCAGAAAAACATGGTACACGGGGAATCATCTAGATAATTTATTTTTGCAATTGCATTTTCAAACATATTTACCAATCCTTTCAATATATTTGACGCTTTGAATTCAAAATTATGTATATATAAATGGAGTGTTCAAATTTAATTCAAATGAAAAATAATTGCCATACATTGAGAGTTTTAACAAAGACTTTGTACATAAAATATTTACAATTTAAAATTGCATTGCAAAATAACATTTTTACGGATTCAAATGGATTTAAAATCTAATATAAAATTTGTAAGACTTTCATGTCGATTCATAATCGAATATTTTACAATACAAGACTAATATTTCGAATCTAATATTATATCATGAAAATGTTTCGAAACAAATTCTAGTATAATATTCGAGTTTGTTTTAGTATATTTTGGATCTAGTTCAACAAAATAAATCGGTGTCAAAGAACCACATTTAAACTTTAACTATGCTTTAAATATTATGAAATTCACAAATATATTACCCTCTAATCAAATAAATTGAGCAAATTGGTCACATTACCTACCTGAAATGTTGTGATAATTTTTTTTATTATATATTTAGAAAAATGGATCAACGTTAATTTATATAAAATAGACAGGTTAAGTTATTCATAAGATAAACTACAAAATTGGAATTTTAAATTAAATTTAATTGAACTCCAATTTGCAATACACTTGGATTTGAACCTTTGAATCTTGTTCGAATAATTCAAATAAGAAGATTCGAAATTTCGAGTCGAATACAAATCTTGATTGGATTTGAATTTATATTTTATATTTCCAATCTTGGCACAGGTCTCAATTATTTAAATATGGCAAGTTATATTATTACTAGGCAATAAAATATTATAGAGGTAGATATGTATTTTATATTAATATTTATAATAATCCTTCTATTGTGGGATGTGACATTTTCCCGCTCGACTAAGATTTTCAAATACAGATAAGAGTAGCACCTAGTAGAGGAACAGATAAGGTGTCGATCCGGCAAAGAAGCTGCAGAGATTCAACAAAAAAATAAAATAAAAAACTCTTTGGCACATTGGTAAGTAGGAGGGGGGGTGGGAGGTTTAAGGGTGAATTGGGGTAGAGGGACAGGGGACGAGAACTTAAGAAGAAAACGACGTTGGACGCGCTTCTCTCGAACAGAGATGGGACCTGATGAGGAGAACATGAAAACGAGTAAGAAATAACGAAGAAGGGGAGGTAAAGTGAGCAGGGAAAATGTAAAGGTTTGAAAAAAAAGAGAGAGAAAAAAAGAAAGAGAAATTGATGGTCGGAGGAAAAGGTATCTTACGTTGAACCTTTTATGTCGCACGATTGTATGGAAAAAGGGAGTTAAGATTTTTCTTCTTCTTATTTTTTTTTTCCCAATACGTTTACAATAGGATTCAATTATTGCAACCTGGATTTATCACACAAGGGGGTGGTCCCCCCTCTACCCCTTTCCACTTCTCTCCCTCCCTACATCGTTCCAGATGCTTTGTTAAAACTCCTTGTATATCTCAAACTATCCTTATTTCTCGCGCATGCTTTTGTTGTCTGTCTTGTGTGTTGTGTTTCGTTATTTTCTCCGGCTAAGCGATGTTATCAATCTAGAACGTGATGTACTGCCATGACGGGAACAGAAATTTAAGAAATAAATAGAATTCTTTACAATGCATTTGTTTTGTTATTTTTAGCAGACATATTGATATAATGTATGTTTTGAATTTAAATCGCTAGGTAAAAATCTATGGAACTATTTGATTTTAAAATATTAAAAATAAATTAATGTTTTACCATAAACTATATTTGTGTTATATAATTATTATAAACTAAATTTAAATATGTTTTGACCCGCATCGGTGATTTCAAAGTGTTGGACTGGATTGCCTTTTACATGAAGATAAGGGTTTAAATCTTGGTTGGGTGTGCTTTTAAATCCAGCACGCTTGGAACTTTGACAATGCCGGATTACCAAACTATATCTGTGTAGCCCGCTTCGGTGGCCGCATAGTCAAAGATGCTATTTTCACAATAGGATATACTGCCGATGACTGGGATATCAAGTTTCAAATTTTCGTCGGATGTACTGAGGTTTTTTCCCCCTAAATGGTTTTCCACTCGTCCTACACGCAAACGCGGGTACATTTCCTCAAAATATGAGCTAATCCCTAAAACCATTAGCGTAGTAAGTAGATAAGCGTATAACTTGAACGGGTAGTAAGACGCAGTGCTAAAAAAAAGTCATAAAACTATTTTTGTATGTGAAAATCTAACTATTAAATTTCAACTTTATTTAACTAAATATATAATTATACAAGGAATCAGTGTATGGTCTAAGGCGTCACTCTCATTTTGTACTAAACTTTCTATGACAGGGAGATCGAGGTTCGAATCTTGGTCGGATGTACTGAGGTTTTTTTTCCAAAATGGTTTTCAAATTTACCTCCACGTAAATGCAGGTACACTTCCTTTAAATTCAACCTTTCTTATCCTTAATTCACTAGCGTATAATTAGTACATATGCGTATAACCAAAACGGGTAGTAAGACCTGATGATATAAACAATGACCATATAAATAATTTAATTCGAAAATTATTTGTGGAAACGGTTGTAACGTTATATTATGATATACTTTAGCACAGTGGTTACCAAACTTTTTGAATGGCTTACCAACCCAACAATTTAAATTAGTTGAAGTATCACAAGTATAAGGCTAAATGTTTATTAATTCGGTACATTTTTAGTTGTTCCCAGGGATAAAAGAATAAAGGTGGGGTTTGAATCAACCACTATTTAAATCTGTTTTACTTTTGGTTAGACTTGATCATATTATATTTATTAGATTTGATGAGGTCCTATATATTTTTATGACTTTAATTTGCTTGTTTTGTTTGGCGTCTCGTGGCATACCACCAGGAATGATTGTACGTACCACTGGTGGTACGTGTACTACAATTTGGGAACCGCTGCTCTAGCTAATTACATAATTTATATTTAGTATACAGCATTACATACAAAAATTACATTTATTTGTATTAAGAATTAGTATAGTTCATGAATAAAATACTATTTATTTATTGTACACTTTTTTAAAGTTATATCTTGTAAATAAATATTTTTGATGCTTAACAACTATTGATAAAAAAATTAATATTATTTTAAAATCAGAATTAATTAAAACGCTATCATTTATGATTTGTAAGGCTACGATTTAAGAAATTGATTTAGTACCAATTTTATTCTACTAATAATCAATATGATAAAATATCAAAGATACGTAACTATACTATAGATTCATTTCAATACATATTTGTGGTCTAGGGGTAAGGTGTCAGACTTCTGTGCTGGGGGTCCGGGGTTCAATCCTCGGTCCCAGCACAGATTTATCTGATTGCCAAACCCTTCCTTCACCTCTGACAAGATGTGTATTAATCACAACTTATGAATGTGAGGAATGCCAGGGCTCCACCGTGGTTCGGATTACACGTTAAACTGTAGGTACTCCATTTCATCTCACAATCACCCTACCATTGCACATTAGCGTAAGTGCGTATAACCCGAACGGGTAGTAAGATGCGGTGCTAATAAAAATAATAATAATACTTATTTGGAAATAAACATAAATTAATTTAGTTAATCAAATTGTTACATAAAGGCCTCTCATCCATTTTAAATTACATCCCCTTTAAAGTTCTTTTGTTAGCTAACCCCAAAATTCTTACCCTAACAACCAAGTTTCCTTCAGAAAATAAATGTACTTCCATATCCGTGAAAGCATTTCATGGAATGGAGCGCCATGACCCATTTTCATTTTGCCTTTACTAAGCTTTTTATTCCTGTTCTTCCAGTATCTACTGTTGCTATTTTCTTACTCTCGCTATTTTCTCTACTCTAGGACAACTTTCCTTTTTTCCTTAGTCACAGTTCTTGCACCTTTGAACTTAGCATTTACTGTAAAAATTATCTCCAAGAATAATTTTCCAATTAAAAAAAAAGGAAAATTAAATTAAAATATTTAATACACAGACATACATTCACTTTCTGTTAATTATGCCCCACATCCGGAATATTCGAATTTAATTACAATAATTTATTAAGGATGAAGCATATGGCATTTAGGAACAATGTGTCCATATTTTCCTTAAGAAAGAGTTGGAAACAATATATGGAAACAAAAATCAACTGCAGTACACCTGTCAGCAATTGGAACCCTGTTTTTTTTTAACCGCGTCTTATTACCCGTCCGTTTTATACGCTTATATACTTATTACGCTAATGGTTTTAGTGACTAGGAAAGTTATATTTGCGTGGAGAGAGATAAATTAAAAAAAAAGTCCCTTAGTACACCCGACTGAGATTCGTACCTCAACCTCCGCGTCATCGGCAGTCTAGTCTAACATGTGAGTAGCGCCTTAGGCTATGTTGCCACCAGAGCGGGTGACAATTTACTACCAACCACCCAGAATATATGAGCTTTATATTTATCTCGTGTGCCCATTGTTGTGGATTGACTTGCAATTCAATTGTTGTTTGAATTATAACATAATACGATCGTTTAGTGACGCCATGAACCTTAGTTATCAATATTAACAAAATTTTAAACACTAAGACATGTGTAAGATGTTTTTTAATTATTAAACTAAACATCAGATCTCGTTTCGATGTTTGACTGGTCTAAGGCTTCACTCTTGAATTAGACTGAACAGTCTATTACGGAAAGATCGGGGTTCGAATCCTGGTGATGGTACTGAGCTGCTTTTTTTTCTAAATGGTTTCACACGCACTCCCAACAATAATTTGGATATATAAGCTATACATTCCTTCTTACTAATGTCTAAATTAGTGTAAATATGCGTACAACCTGAACGGGTAGTAAAACGCCTTTCACAAAACACACATATGTATGTATGTATGTATGTATGTGTACATATAATATATATATATATTTATGTATATAAAAAGTAGACATGATACACTTTTACTTCAACATTTGTTGATCACACTAATGTAAAAGTAGGTCCTCATCTGTTTGAACGGGTAATCATTATTCTTGCATTTGAATGTAATGACCATCAAGTGGAATGATTTTCAGAAAATGTTCGCTCAAGAAGGAGGTAGAGGAATATTCTACATCTAAGAATGTTCTGGCTGGGCTTGCGACCAAGAATACAACTTTTCGGGAACAGTTGGAAGGAATGGGTGGCGGCGGGCGAGCTTTGTGTGTGATTGACGCTGGAAATAATACGACCCGATTGAATTTCTTATTCGCTATTCCTTCGACTGTTTGGAGGTGGGGAATCGGAAGCTAACGGAGGGAGAAGAAAGAAGGAGGGGTAAGTAAGGGTTTTTCCTCCAACTCCTTCCTTTTACGTTCTTTCACTCTTGTGTTCTTCGTTTTCCTGGTGTGTTCATAAAAGTGTGTTTGCAAATCTTAAAAAAAAAGAGTTTAAGCTATGCTCGCAGCATTGACATTTAATTTTTTTTTTTGATACAATTTTGTCCAAATTTATTATATACAGAAGACGTTCGTAACTAGAGTTTGTGAATATATTTTGAATTTCTACAAACCATCTTGGAAGAAATACTGTCATAGAATTTATATACGGGAGCTTTGAAATATTTGAAAACGAAATGTTTGATTTTGAATATATACTTTCATCGTATTTAGTGCAGAAATATTAATCTTTTGGACATAAACTTTCTTTTAAAAGTTTTACACACTAATATATTAGGGCCTCATATACAGTCTTAGTTATTTATGAATACCAACCAAAAATATATTTTTTAATAAACAAATAAACAATATAACCGTTTAAAATGTGTTTTTTAAAATAATTCATAGCCAAAACTTGCAACATATAGACTAATTAAAAAAATAACTTTTTTAAATTTAATTCAATTCCTCCAAATTAAAAAAAAACTGTTTAAAATGATTGGGATGAAATTATTCAGAACTTAATTTGGTAGCACGAGAGCTGCGTCTTGTTGCCGCTTCAGGTTTAGCTGTAACTTCATCACGCTAGGAATGAGTAAGGTATACTTTGGAGAAAATTTACCCACATTTGCTTCAAGGGAGAGGTGCAGGGATGGACTGGTAGGCTCAAAGCGGCCCGGAACTACAATTATGACGGCCCTTAACATAAACATACATTCATAAATACCTCAAAAGATATGTTTAACTTCAAACTGAAGTGAGGAAATGAAGTTAAATAACATGGATACCAAGGCTATTTCAGCTACATGATCTATTCTTACGTCCCAATTCAGTCCACTTACTACAATAACTTTCTACTTTCTAATGGCATAAGCTAAATGATTTTAAATTTGTAGGAGAAAGCTGAGGGTGTATTTTTTAAACATCGAAGTTTGATAAATGATCCTTCTTCATCTACTTTTGTAGATTACAAAGGCAGTAACGGTCATTATTCCCTAAGACAATGTTTTAACGATCGACTTAAGAAATTTTTATAAACAACACAACAATCGGTACGATTTTACATTTAATGCTATCTCATATCTTCACAAATACAGTATTCTTGGTATTTCCAGACGCACACATTGGAACGTTTGATTAGATTTGAATTATAAACAATAATTTAAAACTGAATGAATGGCTTTATTTTGGTTTAAAGTAGTTGCGGCAGCCCAAATCACCCTGGAGAGGTGTGGGATAAAACTCAGTACAACCGGTAGTTATTTGGACCGGCCCTCACTGTCACCGGAACATCAACTAGATGAGTTGGATATTAGGTCCTCAGACTAATTGATGCGCGCCCGATAGATATTACTCAATTCAGAAATTTAAATATAGTAGTTTTAATACAATACGACACCCTAGCTTAGTCGGTGACGTGTTTGTCCACTGAGTTAAGTGTCCCGGGCTCAATTCCCGGCATGGCCGGAAAAAAGTATCATTGGTTTAATGTGGATTTACTCTTTCAGAGTAATGAATTAACGACAGGGGACTGGATGTTGTGCCTGTCCTAGTCTTAAGTTATATTATATAAGACACATGAAGCTATGACAAGCCTAGCAAGCCGTTAGTGGAAAATATATGGCTTGAATAAAAAATCTGACCCAAGCCACGGGCTGGAAACAGTAATGGATGTAAAGTAAAGGATTTAATACAATTGTAATTTTGCAGTTACATTTTTCCTGTAGCGAAAATGACTAGGGTGCCAAATAGTATCAGTGTGTCAACTTTTTCAATTTTAAGAGAAATTAATAATTAGATTTCTCATGTTTGGTTTGATTTACAAAAGCTACGGATAGTAATTACGTAAAAGTAAATTTTTCCAAAATCTGTATTCAAGCAATATAATCCCAGCACTTTCCCATTGTCTTTATAAACATTCATTACACCATATCCTTATATTGAACTAGTTCTATCCAGTCCATCTCATTACAACCTATCTCTATCATAAGCTAGTTTTATCCAGTCCAGCTCATTACACCCTATCTCTATTATGAGCTAGTTCTATCCAGTCCACCTCATTACACTATACATTTTTCAGGTCCATTCTATTATTATCCTACCATCTGCTTCTAGGTCTTCCCAATGGTCTATTTCCATTGGGTTTGCCAGTCATTACCCCGAACACGGCTCTAGATTATTCCATTCTCGCTGCATATCCTGTCCACCATAATCTACGAAACTTAATTATCCTAACAATATATTGTGATTCGTACATGGTATGTAACTCATCATTACGTAACCTCCTCCACTCACCAGTAGTCCCATACCTTTTTTGGATCAAACATCTTCTTTAGCACTTTGTTTTTGTAGACCCTAAATTGGTTTTCGTCATGTAAGGTAAGAGATTACGTTTCACATCCATAAAGAACAACAGGTAAAATTGTTTAGTTTATTCTGAGTTTTACATTCCTTGAAAGCAGGCGAGATGTCAACAATTTACTGACCGAGTAATAACATGAATTTCCTGACTAATTAATAAGGTTACACTTACCGGTACTTTAAAATCCTAAAATCCTTATATCTACTTCATTAGTGTAAATATGTGGATAACTCTGTATAGAAGTAAAACACGTTGCACTTACAAATAATATAAACAACACAGAGCAAAATAACTAATAATGAAATAATTCTAAATGATTTTATTATTTCTAAATTGAGTTATTATTTATACATATAACTTGGGAACTGAAGCCATCTGTTCTTTATTTTTTTTCTCTCCCCTAACTGAAGTAAACTTGATTGTTTTCTAATCTTCCTCTTGAAGAAGAGGTAGATAAAGAAAACAAAAAGAAAAAAAAGTTTTGTCTGCCAGAATTCGCACTGATATTCTTCCACTGAGATTTCCTGTAGCAATCACATACAAGTTGTTCTAGGGAAGAATATAACTTCCTCCGACATCCGCAACCACGAATATGTTTGGTGAAGAGAAACCGATGGCCTTTGTTTTAACAGTGCAACAATGACTCGGGTGGAACTCGACGATATTTTAACCTTAAATAGAGTCCAGGTGTTCATAATTTAAATTTCCTCTTTTCTCTCTCTCTCTCTCTCAACTACTATTCGTTTGGACTTAAATTGAATGATCGAATCAAATTAGATCTAGACCACTGAGACTAAATTATTGTGAAATATTCGGTCCATAATTGAATAATAAATTATTTTAACTTATGAAACTGGATTGGTGATAGAGTGGGTACCTTGGTTAATTAGTTTAGTGTGATGATGATGATGATGATGATGATGATGATGATGATGATGATAATAATAATAATAATAAAAGTAAAGTATTTTGTAAATTTAAAAACGACATCTGGACACGGGAATCGAAATGTATTTTAACTTGTTAATAAAACTTTAAAAAATTCAAAAATTAGATGGAGATCTACAAAATGTGGTTTTTAACACTATCAACAGATTTTATATTTAGAAAAATAACATAAATTGTAATATATTTTATAGTTGACTTGAATGATCTCATTTTTCATTATTGCGTCAGTCTCGTCTTGTCCTCTTTGTCGGTAGCAGGGAGGTGAAGTCCCGGCCATGTGTGCTGTTACACATTTTATTAGTTTTTTCCTACTCTTCCTGCATGCAAATGTATGTGCAGCACAATTGTTCTAAATGCTCTCTTGCTCATCTCCACTCATGTTGAGTAAATATTTTCAGGCCAGTATTAAGGGGACGAATCACAGAAAATAAAAATGTACTAAACAAATTTCAACATTCCTAGTAAATACCTACTATGATTATTTTTTATCATTTTCCCCTCCACGGCCCTCTAGATAACTTAATTCTAAGATTGAACTCAACATCAGAAATAAACTTTGATTAAGATTCAGTTTATGGCCTTCAAAACAAAAATAATCTTTCAATAAGGATTTCTATAAATGTCTTGCAAGCGAAAAATAGACAACAGCAAAAATTATTGCATTTGAATTTGGGCTGTCAGAAAGTCAATAATAAATTGACGTATTTTTATTTTATATTTTCTTTTCAGAATTCATAAAAATGACGGCATGTCGACAAAATATAATTCGAAATATGTTGAAACGATGGAGGGGGGGAAACACTCCCCCCTTCTTTATATATCTCTCTCTTAATTCACTCTTGCATGAAATTTCCGGAAACGTTCTATATACAGTAAAGAATCACAAATAGTGCGATTTGGAAGTCTAAAACAGAACGCACCCCATTTTTCCCTTCTTCGCCTTTTCTTTTTCTACTACTTTTCTTGGAGCAACAAGAAAACAATTTCAAGAGAAAAATTGATTTCGAAATTGAGTGAGAAAGAGTTTCCTTTCTTTTATCCTGCCTCCCTCCCCCTCCACTCCTTACCAACCCCCTCCCACCCACACAACCGTATTTTTCTACACTTTATTTTTCTTGGAGAAGACGTCTGGTTTCTTGAAGCTTTCTGATCGAGGAGTGTAGTTTGGGCTCTGGGCGTGTGTAGGTAGGTAGGTACATCAAGGAGAGGGGAAAGGTGGGGATGTGGGGGGGGGGGG